>VMDO01016654.1:0-47205 GCA_007922755.1 Pedetes capensis
CCCTGGGGGCAGGGCAGGGCCATCACATGACATGCGGTCCTCCAGAATTTGGGCTTTCTATTGCATGGAGGAGAGAGGCAGGAGTCCAGAGGACCCTCAAGAGACCAGGTCTGTTTGCTTTTCCTCATGGACGGAAGGGCAGGGTAATGTGACCAGGCCCTCATGGGATTAGGCCCTAAGGAGAACTGACCTAGAGGCTGTAACTCATGGAGGGAGAGAGAGGTTGAGGCTTCAGGAGATTGGGCTGGGTGTTCTCATGAAAATGGAGTGACTGCCACAGGACAAGGGTGCTACAAGATCTAGCCTATGGTGTTCCTTCCTGGAGGGAGAGTGACAGCAGCCAAGCTCTCATGGGAAGGCCTATTGGTGTTTCATCAAGGATAGAGAAGCAAGGCCAATGGGCCAAGTCTCATGAGGCTCTAGTGTGTTAGGATCAGTGCTGTTGGCCTTCCCTCATGGAAGGAAGGGTAGAGCCAAGGGACCAGGCACCAACTAGACCCTATCCTCAGTCAAGTGGGCCTGTAGGCATCCTATGGTGGAGGAAGGTATAGTGTCATGGGATGAGGTCTTTAGGACATCAGGGCTATTGGTGTTCCCTCATGAAGGAAAGGAGAGTTCATGAGAAAAAATGACCACAAGATGGGGCCTGTTAACCTCATCAAAAAGAAAAAGGAAAAAACCTAACATGGGACGGATTATGAAAGAAAATGCATCCATAACCACCAATTACAATGAAATACAGGAAATTGTCAGGGATTACTATGAGATTATGTTCCCAAAAATATGAAAATGTAGAAGAAATGGACAAATTTATTAACACGCATGACATACCAAAGGTAACCCCAGAAGACATAACTGAGCTAAACAAGCCCATTACATATACAGAAATAGAAAAGGTAATAAACAGTTTCCCAACAAAGAAGAGGCCAGGTCCTGATGGATTCACAGCAGAATTTTACCAAACTTTTAAAGAAGATATAATACCTGTCTTCCTCAAATTATTTTCAGAAAATAGAAAAGTAGAGAACAGTCCCAAATTCATTCTACAAATCTACCATCACACTGATACCTAAACTAAGAAAAGATTCATCTAAGATAGAGAATTATAGACTCATCTCCCTTATGAATCTAGATGCAAAATATTTAATAAAATTATGGCAAACAGAATCCAGCAGCATATGAAAAAGATTATTCTCCATGACCAAGTGGGGTTTATACCACAGATGCAAGGCTGGTTCAACATAGGGAAATCAATTAATGTAGTTCAACATATCAAGAAACTGGCAAACCAAAACCACAGGATCATCTCAATTGATGCTGAAAAGGCCTTCGACAAAGTGCAACATGTTTTCATGATAAAAAATGGTGGAGAAGATAGGTATAATAGGCAAATACCTGAATATTATAAAAGCCATTTATGACAAACCTACAGCCAACATCCTATTAAATGGAGAAAAACCTGAAACCATTTCCTCTTAGATCGGGAACAAGGCAAGGATGTCCTCTCTCTCCTATTCTATTTAACATAATGATAGAAGTCCTCGCCCAGAGCAATCAGACAAGAGAAAGAAATCAGAGGGATACAGATTGCCAATGAAGAGTTCAAATTACCCTTATTTGCAAATGATATGATTCTATACTTGAAAGACCCCAAAACCTCAACCAGAAAACTTCTAGAACTAATCAACTCCTTCAGCAAAGTGGCATGTTATAAAACCAACACACAAAATCAACAGGTTTTCTTTACGCCAAGTACAAACAGGAAGAGAAGGAAATTTCAGAAAAAATACCTTTCACAATAGCCCACCAGAAAAGTAAATAACTTGGAATCAAACTAACCAAAGAACTTTCAGATCTCTCCAAGGAAAATTTCAAAACACTAATGAAAGAAATAGCAGAGGACATTGAAAAAATAAAAAGACCTCCCCTGCTCCTGGATAGGGAGAATTAATATAGTAAAAATGGCAATTCTACCAAAAGCAATTGATAGATTTAATGCAATCCCCATTAAAATCCCACTGACTTACTTTACAGAAATAGAAAAAATGATCCAAAAATTCATATGGAATGACAAAAGACCATGCATAGCCAAAATATTCTTCAGCTGCAAAACTAGTGCAGGTGGAATCACAAACCCTGACTTCAAGCTATACCATAGGGGTGTGGTAGCAAAAACAGCTTGCTACTGGCACAAGAATAGGCCCGAAGACATCTGGAACAGAATAGAAGACCCAGAACCTCAACACACCTATAGCCACCTTATTTTCGACAAAGGAGCAAAGCAAGTAAACTGGGAAAAGGATTGTTGTTGTTGTTAGGTGCCCTCGAGTCGGTATCCGACTCATAGCAACCCTCATAGGGTTATCAATGGCAGACTGTTTCGGGATTGCCTTGGGAGTGCATTGCCAGGTCCTTCTCCCATGGGAAAAGGATAGCCTTTTCAATAAATGGTGCTGGGAAACATGGTCATCCACATGCAGAAAGATGAAAACCAACCCACATCTCTCAATATGCACAAGATTTAACTCAAAATGGATAAAAGGTCTCAACCTAAAACCAGAAACTGTAAAACTTATAGAAGACAAGATAGGCAATACACTTTCTCATATAGGCATAGGGAAGTATTTCCTTAATAGGACTCCAATTGCTCAAGAAATTGCAACAAGAATAGATAAATGGGATTACACGAAATTAAAAAGCTTCTGTACAGCAAAAGAAACAGAGTCAAGAAAACTCCCATGGGATGGGGAAAAGTCTTCTCATCCTATACATCAGACAAAGGTCTCATTACAAGAATTTATAATGAACTCAAGAAAAACTCCCCAATAAAATAAATAACCCAAAACACAAATGGGCAAAGGAACGGAGTAGACAGTTCTCAAATGAAAAGTTCTATAAGGCCATGAAACTCATGCAAAAATGCTCAATATCCCTAGCCATTAGGGAAATGCAAATTAAAACAACTCTGAGATTTCCCCTTACACCAGTAAGAATGGCCAAGATCAATAAAACAAATAACAACAAATGCTGGCAAGGTTGCAGAGAAAAGGGAACACTCTTACATTGTTGGTGGAGCTGTAAATTGGTCCAACCCTGTGGAAATCAATATGGAGGTATCTTAAAAAACTGAAAATAGATCTACTGTATGACCCAGCTATAACACTATTGGGAATTTACCCAAAGGGAGATGGGTCATCATACCTCAGAGACACCTGTATCTCCATGTTCAATGTAGCACTTTTCACAATATCAAGGATATGGAATCAACCAAAGTGCCTTTCAACAGAAGGATGGATAAAAAAAACTATGGTACATATACACAATGGAATACTACTCAGCAATTAAGAAAAATGAAATAATGCCATTCACAGCAAAATGGATGGAATTGGAGAAAATTATTTTAAGTGAATGAACACAAGGTCAGAAAGAGAAACATTACGTGTTCTCACTCATATGTGGGAGCTGAATCAGCATTTCTCCTAAGCCCACCTATATAAAGGGGACAAACATCTGGCTACTACACAACCAGTCAGAACAAAGAAGAAGGAAATCCCTTCAGCCAAGTGTCAGATACATTTTATGTTGGAATTGTGACACGATTAAATTGAAGACTCATAAATCAGCTTAGTCTGAGACACAATACCCAGGGTTGCTTGAAGAGAGTCTCCGACCTAATGCTTTGGTCTCCAGAACCCAGTTCAGCAAATTTATGACTTGTGTTGGTGAAAGCTTTGTTGTTGTTGTCAGGTGACATCGAGTCTTGTCTGACTCATAGAAATCCTCTGACAGTAGATCGAAATACTTGCTGATTCTGTGCCAGGCAAACGATCTTGTTTATGTTTAAGCCCATTATTGCACACACTGTGTCAATCCATTTGGTGGATTTTGTGTTGACCTGCCACTCTCCCAAACATGATGTACTTCTCCTGGGATTGATCTCTCACTACATATCCAAAATATGTAAGACGCAGTCCGGCCATTCTTGCTTCCAAGGAGCACTCTGGTTGCACTTCTTCTAGGACAGATTTGGTGATTCTTTTGGCGGTCCATGGTATATTCAGTAGACGTCTCCAGCACCACATTTCAAAAGCATCAACTCTTTTTCTGTCTCCCTTGTTCAATGTCCAGCTTTCACAACCATGTGATGCGACTGAAAAAACCATGGCATGAGTCAGACGCACCTTCGTCTTCAACATGACATCTTTGCTTTTCAATGCTCTAAAGAGATCTTTTGCCACAGCTTTTCTTAGAGCAATGCATCTTTGATTTCTTGACTGCTGCTTCCATGGGTGTTGATTATAGAGCCAAGCAAAGCAAAATCTTGGACAACCTCAATCTTTTCTCCATTTAATGTGAAGTTGCGTGCTGACCCAGTGGTAAGGATTTTTGTTTTGTTGATGTTTAGTCGTAACCCATATTGAAGGCTATGATCTTTGATTTTCATCAGTAAATGTTTTAAATCCTCTTCACTTTCAGCAAGCAGAGTTGTGTCATTTGCATAACGCAGGTTGTTAATGAGTCTTCCTCCAATCTTGATGCTGCATTCTTCCTCATAAAGTCCAGCTTCTCGGATTATTTGCTCAGCATATAAATTGAAGAGATAGGGTGAAAGTATACAGGCCTGACGCACACCTTTCTCAACTTTAAACCACTCAGTGTTTCCTTGTTCTATGCAAACAACTGCCTCTTGGTTCATGTACAGATTTCTCAGGAGCACAATTAGGTGTTCCGGTATTCCCATTTTCCGAAGTGTTACCCATAATTCGTTATGATCCACACAATCAAATGCCTTTGCATAGTCAATAAAACGTAGAGAGAAATCTTTCTGATATTCTCTGCTATCAGCTAATATCCACCTGACGTCAGCAATGATGTCGCTGGTTCCCCGCCCTCTTCTGTATCCCATTTGATTTTCCAGTAATTCCCTGTCTATATACTGCTGCAGTCACTTCTGAATGATCTTTAATAGAATTTTGCTGGTATACGATATTAATGATATTGTTTTATAATTCCCACATTCAGTAGAATCCCCTTTTTTGGGTATAGGCACAAATATGGATCTCTTCCAGTCAGTTGGCCAAGTAGCAGTTTTCCAAATCTGTTGGCATAAACATGTTAACACCTCCAGTGCTGCATCTGTTTGTTGAAACATTTCTATTGGTATCCCATCAATTTCTGGAGCCTTGTGTTTCACCAGTTCTTTCAAGGCAGCTTCCACTTCGTCCTTCAACACCAATGGTTCTTCTTCATATGCAACCTCTTGGAATGGTTGGTCATCTACCAATTCTTTCTTGTATAATGACTCTGTGTATTCTGCCAATCTTCTTTTGATGTTTCCTGTATCATTTAATATTTTCCCTGTAGAATCTTTCACTACTGCCACTCGAGGCTTGAATTTTTTCTTCACTTCTTTAAGCTTGAGAAACACAGAGCATGTTCTTCCATTTTGGTTTTCTGCCTCCATCTCCTTGCACATATAAGTGTAACATTTGTTTTTGTCTTCTTGAGCTGCCTTCTAAAATCTTATGTTCAGTTCCTTAACTTCATCATGTCTTCCTTTTACTTTAGCTGCTGGATGTTCAAGGGCATATCCTACTGTCTCTTTTGACATGTAATTTGGTCTTTTCTTTTTTTCTTGCCTTTTTAAGAACTTTTTGCTTCCTTCTTGAATGATATCTTTTATGTCATGCCACAACACTTCTGGTCTCCTATCATTTGTGCTTAATGCATTAAACCTATTTTTGAGGTAGTCTCTGAACTCAGGTGGGATATACTCAAGGTCATACCATGGCTCTTGTATACCTGTTCTAATTTTCTTCAGCTTCAGTTTGAACTTGCATATCAGAAGTTGATGGTCTGATCCACAGTCACCACCTGGCCTTGTTTTGACGTTTTGTATAGAGCTTGTCCATCGTCGCTTTCCACATATGTAGTCAATTTGATTCCTGTATGTTCCATCTGGTGAAGTCCATGTGTATAGTCTCCATTTCTGATGTTGAAAAAATGTATTTGCAATGAAAAGGTCATTGGTCTGACAAAATTCTGTCATGCGATCTCCAGCTTCGTTTCTGACACCAAGACCATGTTTTCCAACTACCAAGTCTTCTTCCTTGTTTCCAACCTTTGCATTCCAGTCACCAGTGATTATCAGTGTGTCCCGATTGCATGTTTGATCTATTTCAGATTGCAGAAGCTGATAAATGTCTTCCCTTTCTTCATTTGTGGCCTTAGTGGTGGATGCATCAATTTGAATAATAGTCATATTAACTGGCCTTCCTTGCAGGCATGTGGATATTATTCTATCACTGACAAAATTGTATTTCATGACAGATCTTGAAATGTCTTTTTTGATGATGAATGCAACCCCATTTCTCTTTAGTTTTCATTCCCAGCGTAGTAGACCATATGACTGTCTGACTCAAAATGGCCTATGCTGGTCCATTTTAGCTCACTGATGCCTAGAATGTCAATATTTATGTGCTCCATTTCTCTTTTAACGATTTCTAATTTTCTTAGATTCATACCATGTACTTTCCATGTTCCAATTATTAATGGATGTTTACCGTTGTTTCTCCTCATTTTGGGTCGTGCCACATGAGCAAGTTGAGCACCCTGGGTGTCTGGGTGTTTACTCCATTTCCGTCATCATGGTAGACTCTACTTTAAGGAGGCAACTCGTCCCCAGTAGTCTTTTGAGTGCCTTCCAACCTGGGGACCTCATTTTCCGGTACTATATCTGACAGTGTTTCTTTGCTATCCATAGGGTTTTCAATGGCTAGATGTTTCAGGAATGGCTTGCCAGGTCCTACTCCCTAGTCTGTCTTAGTCTGGAAGCTCAGCTGAAAACCTGTTCACCATGGGTAACCTTGCTGATATCTGAGGTTACAGTGGTAACCTCAGCCTCATCGCAACACTCAAGCCCCCACAGTGTGTGAAACTGACAGACGTGGGGGGGGATTAAATGTTTAGCAGATGCTTAGTAGGACCTCATCAATGCAGCACCATTTAATATAGTTCAAAGCAAAAGGTAGCAAGTATGCATGAAGTTTAAACTTCTTATTTTTCAGCAGATAAATCCAATTTCTGAAGCCAAAACAAGACACAAGGCCATTGGTAGTAGTACACAGTGCTTGGATATGCTACTTCGAAGGCCAAATGTGTGACTGCTCATGGACACAGGATCGACCCCATACTTAATATTTGGTGCATAGTTGAAGGATGAATATCCTTGCACTAAAAGGGTATGGCCTGCAGTCAGCCATACCAGTGTAGTGTCTGATCAGAGTGGATCTTGGAAGCTAAGCAGTGTCTTGCCTGGTTATCACTTGGATGGTAGACCACCTGGGAACACCAGATGCTGTAGGCTTGGGAAAATCACCCAGAAACTCACTCCCAAAAATCTATTCGACACTGAAAACTCTATGAACAGCATGGAAGCACTGCCAATAATGTTTCGCCTGTTGTACGTAGGGTTGCTATGAGTTGGATACTAACTCAATGGCACCTATCAACAACAACAAAAGGGTATGACTGTTTATTATCCACATAGCGAGGCTTTCTAGGAGAGAACGGCAGGCTTCTATGCAGATATAGCAAAAGTGAACTGGCTTTTATTGTGGTCAGGGAAAAAATGTGGGGTCAATGTTTTTACACACAGGCCAAGGCTTGTCTGGTTAGAATTTCACACTGCAGCATAACAGCTAAAAATGGGAGGACTTGGTTTTCCTAATCAAATATCTGTAAGAAGGAAGAGGACATAGTATAGCTTGAGTGCTATCAGAGGCCAACTGCCAAAAATTGAATCAGATTCTTTATTATAGAGCTCTTTTCCAGAACAGTATTTTGAAAATGTAAATCTCTGTAGCACAATTTAGGATTTTCATGACCACTGTAACCCCCCTTCTCAGCCAGTTCAGTAGATTGACATTTCCTAAATTATGTTCCATTAAATACTCTTGAGGGTAGTTTTGGAATTATCTTGGTTTTTCAACAGAAAAACAGTTCAGAAAGACAAAACCCATTATCATCAGCAATTCTGACATTTCATCTAGATGAGTGCAGACCCAGTTGCACTATCTGATAAATTATGTGGGCCTTGTTTACTTTTTTCTATCTCAGATCATTACCTGAGTGTCCATACCCTATAACAGTGATGACAGATCCAAACATTTACTGCTCACTCACTTTAGGCAGGAATAATGCTATATAATTTTCTTAGTTTCGTTTGTTTGTGCTGTTCTAACAAAATGTCTGGGATGAGGTAATTTATAAAGAACAGAACTGTGTTTTCTCACAGTTCTGGAGGTTGAAAATCCAAGAACAAGGTACTGGCAGGTTTAGTTGTCAGATGAGGGCTATTTCTATTGCCATGATGGCCCCTTGTTGCTTTATCTTCTGGAGAGGAGGAATGCTATACCCTCACCAGGCAGAAGGTAGAATGGCAAGACAGCCTAATGCACAAAGCCTCTTTTATAAAGGCCTTGATATCACTCACAGGGGAGGAGCCCTCAGGACCTAAATCACCTATTAGTGGTTCCAACTCCTAATTTTATCACTCTGACAACAGCTGAATTCTGTAGGGGGCACATTTAAACCATACCACTAATAATATCCATATTTCCTCTGTCACAAGCCCATTGAGATAAGAGAGAAAATAATACTTTTTGCCACCACTGCTGGGACTTCTCATGCAACATCCATTTTAACTGCAGAAGTAGACAAGAGCATAGAGAAGAGCACGTGGGAATAATTTTGTGCCAGACCTGGAAGAGTATTGGGTCACTTCTGCTCACATTCCATTGCCAAGAACTCACACCGTCACACATAACTGCAAGAAAGGAAAGACAGAATTTACTGAGCAGAAGAGAACTTGAAAGTTCGCAATCTGCCGGTAACCTCAACAACACTGACCTGTTCATCACTTTATCCTCAGTACTTAGAATAGGGTCTAAAACATAATGAATGATCATAAGTATATTTGCCAAATGAATAAGTTTGATTTTTGGGTTACAGTCATGGAGATCAGAAACATACAACTTGGGAAAGCAATGATATTTAGATATGTCATCAAAACACAACCAACAAAGAAAGAAGAAATTGGACTATATCCAAATAAAAAAAAAATCTACCAAAATACTACCAAGGAAGTGAAAAGGCAAAACCAAGGGAGAAAAATATTTGCAAATCATGTAATTATTTGGTAAATATCTAGCGTCCAAAATATTCAAAAGACTCATAATTCAACAATGATAAAGAACTCAATTAAAATGTAGGTAAATTACTTCATAAGGGTTTGGATTTTTAATGTTTCCTAAAGGCTTGGTCCCTGGCTAATGGTGCTATTGATGGAGTGACTGAAACTTTAGGAGGTGGGACCTAGTCAGAGGAAGTAAGTCATTGGGGACATGCCCTTGAAGGGTAATACTGGGTTCTTGGCCCTTTCCCCCCTCTCTTCTTACAGCCACCATGAAATGGGCAGCTCTGCTATATTCTCCCTGTCATGATGTTCTGTCATTCCAGAGTCCCAAAATGGCGAGGCCATGTGACCACGAACTGAAACCTCTGAAACCATTTAAATAACCATTTAAATAATTCCTCCTTATATAAGTTGGTTATCTCAGATATTTTGATGAACAGAGACGTAAATAGGTACTTCTCTAAAGAAGGTATATAAGTAGTCCACAAACACATTAAAAGATGCTCAACAACCTTAGTCACCAGGAGAAGCAAATGAAAACCATAATGAGATAGTACTTTATCCTCAGTAGGCTGGCTATAATAATAATTATTTTTAAACATAAAATAACAAGTGTTGGCAAGAAAGTAGAGAAACTGGAACTTCCCCCAGTTCTGGTGGAAATGTAAAATGGTGCAGCCCCTGAGGAAAATGATTTGGCATTTCTTCAACAAGTTAGACATAGTCCTACCATATTATCCAATACTTTAGCTTCTAGGTATATAACCAAAAAAGTTGAAAACAGAGAATAACAGTTTAATAGAGAATAAAAAAATCAGAGGGCAGATAATATTTCAGGAAGGAAAACAATAGTCAACTTTATTAAGTAATTTTTATCAGTGAGATGGGGACACACAAATAACTATTGAACTTGGTAGTATGAGCCAGGTGCCATATCGCATACCTGTAATCCCACTGACTCAGGAGGCTGAGGCAGGAGGATTGAGAGGTGGAGGCCAGAGGCAGCCTATGCAACTTAGCAAGACCTTGTCTCAAAATAAAAAACAAAAAAGGGGCTGGTGGTACAGCTCAGTGTAAAAGTACTTGTCTAGCATGGGTGAGGCCCTAGGTTCAACTCCTGAGTACTGAAAAAAATGTGTCTTGGTAACATGAAGTGATTGGCACCTTTATACAAGAAGTATCAAAGTGTAGAAAGTATTAAGGTGATGATGTAAAGTGAAGAAGTGGGAATGGAATGACAATTTCTTGTGAGAAGTTCGGTGCTAAGAACAGGAGAAACATGGAATAATAGCTGAAGGTTGATTTGATGTCAAAATATATGTTAGGACGGTATGTTTATGGCACATGTGTATGCTGATGTGAATGGTTTTATGAAATTGATGATATAAAAGAGAAGGATAATTGCAAAAGACAAAAGAATATTTCTAAATCAAGACATATATTCAGAGCCCTGTAGATGGGATACAAAATAAAAGCAGAGGGATAGGCCTTATCTGAAAGCAGATAATGTTTACACATGAAATAGAAGTAAAGAAAATGATTATGCTATGATTAAAAATGCAAGAAAAAGGGCAAATTTAGTAGTGGAGATATTGGGGAATTGTCTCTTGGTACCTGTATTTTCTCAGTGAAGGAAGAGATAAAGTTATCAAATGATAGGTATGAGAAAGAGGGGTTGGAGAATCGAGGAGAAGCTATGATGTTGACTACTCATTTTCAATAGCAAGAAAGGACACAAAATACGGAAGGGTCGCTGATTTGAGATGTGTGTTCACTGATGTAAGGTGAGATCAGTTAGCCCACTCTTTGTACATTTCTATAGCAGCACTCATTGCTTCTGTACAGGAACAAATCACATAGAAGGATAGGTTTAACAAGGGACACAGTCTTGACTGGAAAGTACTAGGGTGGAAGATTGCACAGAGAGATGCAGTTTTTGTAAGTGGTGGATAATTATGGACATGAACTCTAAATTGGTAAGAAATATGGAAGTGAGGCATGAGAAGGGCAGTTGATGGTGGACAATAGAAGAGTTAATAGATTAGAGGTTTCAAAGAGAATATCTTTTGGACTTGAAGAGTGAGAGTGTTCGCGTGTGTGTGTGTGTGTGTGTGTGTGTGTGTGTGTGTGTATGCATAAGGGAGATATTTTGGCAGGAAGGACAGAGAGTGGTAGCCAAAGTGAAGTATGATTTAAAATCAAGACCTGAGAGCTGGTACAAGTTTTGAGAATAACATCTAGATCATGGGCATTAAAGTGAGTGGTTTAATCCAGGCACCATGGTGTAGCCCATAATCCCAGCAACTCTGGAGGGTGAGGCAAGAGGATCACAAGTTTGAAGCCAGAGGCAGCCTGTGTAACTTAGTGAGATCCTGTCTCAAAAATAAGGGAAATTAAAAAGTGGGCCTGGGAGTGTGGCTCAGTGGTGAAGTGCTTGCCTAGCATGAACAAAGACCTGGGTTTAATCCCTAGTCCTGTAAAAAAAGGAAAAAATATTACTGGAAATGACAGCATAAGGGATTTTTTAAAGCCATGAATTTAGGATGAATATCCACGTAGGTGCTCAAGTTGTCAAAATGGTGGCAGGGATAAAAGTAGAGAGGAGGGCAGTGACTCAAGAGGTAAGATTTTTAATGAATGAGGACAACTGACTAGGAAGACAATAGATGAATGCAAGAAAGTATAGGAGCCCAAAGTAAAGTCTGAAAGCATGAACTTTAAATGAACTCTGGATTTTGAGAGAGAAAGTAACAGGAACAGTTTAGATGTGCCAAAGAGGAAAAGAGCAGCCACATATTTTACTCATAGCCTCTGAGGTTTGCAGGGAGAACTGATGCTCACTTAAGAGAGGCATAGGGGAAGGGATGTCCTCAGGATCCAGCCATTTTCGAGTTATTCGTAGGCAATGAAGGAAACATTGAGGGAAGAGTTTGATTTTACTGGGCAGTCTCTTATGAGTCTCAGAGTTACAGAGCACAGAGCAGGCGGGCTTATGATGATGCAGAGAGGTGTGGGTCTAATTTTGTTATTTGTAGAACAATATGTGGATGAGAGTCCAGGTAACAATGGATAATCTGCATTATGGTGAGTTAAGTAAAAATGATGAGATGAGATAGAATACATCCTGATGTTCTCAGAAGTTAACTAACCAGCTCAGACTACAGTCTAGAAGGCTGATCTGGAGTACAAGACATACTTGTGATAAGGTAGAAAGAGCGGCACATTGTTCTTAGACAACCAACATGCCCATACAGATGTAGCCCCAAGGCAGGCAGTAGTATTTACTGGGCCCCTGCAAAGTCAAAGCTAGGGAAGCAGAGACTGACGGGCAGCAGTATTGTCTCACAGGAAAACATTTACTTAGATCTCCTGATTGGCAGATGGAAGAAAAGGGGAATAAAAGTAAGTAAGCCTTTTTTTCTAACTTCTCTCTTCAGGAAGAAGCACTTGGGGTTGTGTTTTCTACATAAATTCACCTGCTAAAACTCCAGGGAGCTCATCAGTGGGCAGATGTTCCCACCTAAGTATGGTTACCAGCAAACATTTCATCAAATTCATGGCTGCATCTGGCCCACATTAAAAGGTTTCTCTTTGTCATTGTCTTTTAAAAGAGCAATTCCCCATGCTTATAAATCTTGACTCAGAACATCAATTCAACATGCCTCAGGGGCTTTGTGGCTACACTTCCCTCCTGGGACTGTCCCCAGAGAATGAATTTGGGGAGTATTGCCAAAGTGTTTTGCTTTTCAATGTTTATCCACTGCAGTGTCTGAGAATGAAGTACAGGCAAACAAATGCAACCCTAAGAATCAATTTTTTTCATCAAATGCTTACAGTGTATGCAAGCATCAAGGCAGGAGATGGAAAGCTCTAATTGAATTCCCAGTGGAGATCTGAGCTCGAATTCTGGAATCATTCCTCATTTGTATTGTGAATTAAAGTCAGTACTTATCTCCATTTTGAGCCTTTTTTTCTCATTTATAAAAATGGGGATTAGGAAGTGGATAGTTCCTCATAAGACTGCTGTAAATATCAAGTGAGGTAAAGTGTGTAACATGCACAGAACCACTACCCACAGAATGAGAGAAAATATTTGCAAACTATATAATTGAGAAGGGATTTGTATCCAGAATATATAAAGTACATCAAAAGGAATGACGAATTGACATGTTGTACCACATGGATAAGCCTTGAAAACATTATGCTAAGTGAAAGAAGCTAGTACCAAAAGACCACATATTATATGATTCCATTCACATAAATGCTCAGAACAGGGAAATCTATAGGGACAGATAGTTTAGTAGTTGCTTAGTGCTGGGTGGTGTGGTGCATGCCTATAATTGTGGAGACTCAGGAGGTGGATACAGGAGGATCATGAGTTTAAGGCTACAGGCAGCCTGTGTAACTTAGTGAGACCCTGTCTCAAAATGAAAAAAGAAATTGCTGGAGTTACAGCTAAGTGGTAGAGCACTCGCCTAGCATGTGGAGGCTCAGGGTTCAACCTGTTCCCTAAGACTTAAAAAATAGTTACTTGGAGCTTGGAGTGGGAGTTGTTGGCATTGGGGGTTAAAAACTAAAAGGCACAGGGTTTCATTTTAGGTGATTAAAATGTTCTAAAATTTACTGTGGTAATGGTTGAGTTTATCCATAATAATAGTAAACAACTGAATTGTGACATCATATGGGTAAATTGTATAATATGGTAGTTATACCTTAATAAAGATGTTTTAAAAGCCTATGTAGTAGATAGGAATGAAAAAAAAACAGTAATTCAAAGAGAACCAAAGAAGGAGTACACCACAGTACCTGGGATACAATAAATACTCACTAAATGACAGGACCCAGCAGCCCAGCACTGAAGTAATTAACCATTGAAAACCCCAGGAATAGCAGAGAAGCACTGTCAAATATAGTACCAGAAGATGAGTGCTCCAGGTTGGAAGACATTCAAAAGATGACTAGGGAAGAGTTGCCTCCTCAAAGTAGTTGTTGTTGTTGGAGTTTACCTTAATGATGGGAAAGACATAAAGCCTCTGGGACCTCCATTTGCTGATGTGGCATGACTCAAAATGAGAAAAAAAAACAGTGTCTACAACAATGGGCTCAAACATAAAAAAAAGATCCTGTGCATGGCACATGTTGGGTAGTGTTTAGCTCTGCTGTACATAGGGTTGCTATGAGTTGGACCTGTCTTGAGGGTACTGAACAACAACAACATTAACATTCTACCATCATTTATTATACTCTTCTGACCAGTTTACTTAAATTCAAAATAAATCCATTAGAAAGTGACTAAATTAGTTGGAAATAATTAAATACGACTAATAAATTCTAAGGGCTGGGATTTAGCTCAGTTGGTAGAGCACTGCGCTGTAGTCTCTGAGGTCCTGAGTTTGATTCCTAGCACCACAAAATGGGAGAAGGATGTGGCAACCCACTCCCAAGGCAATCCCGAAACTGTCAGCCATTGAAAACCCTATGAGGGTCACTATGAGTTGGCCTCGACTCGACGGCACCTAACAACAACAACAACAACAATAAATTCTAAGGATAGGAAATGATCTTTGGAGCCAGACAACCTTGGATCTATCATCTCTAATATATGACCTTTATATCAACTCCTCGGTTTCCTTGTCTATGAAATGGAAGTAATGATAGCACCTACATCATATAATTATTGTTAGGAATAAATGAAATAAGGTATATGCTGAGGCCAACAAAGTAACTGGAACATAGTAATTCTCAGCAAAAATTAATTCTTTCTACCTTGAAACAACTTTCTACCTGTTCTAATCCCTTCAAAAGATCTTTCCAATGTCTATATGTTAATATTTTTATTCTAAATATCGATTGTTTCCTGGAACTTGCTTCCAATAATGTTTCACTACTTTAATACTGAAGGCTGCCAACATGTTGATTATTTTAATAGGCTCATTTTAATTCTCACTGTCCTCTACAGGTGACCCCATTGATGTATATAAGCTGCTGATGTTGCTTCAGGTAGTATAAACTCTTCATTTTAACCAGCCACAGGTGCTTTTGGGCTGCTTTCTTTAGTTACCAGTCAGAAAATTCCTCACTGGGTATAGGAGGGCGTAAATATGATCAAAGTACTCTCTATATATGAATGAAATGTCTTAATAAAATGTTGGGGATTCCTAAAAGGGACCCCCTGATCAGGGTCTCTCTGGTCAGCCTGAGGGACTGACCTCTGGATGACCCCAGGGCCACATCCTAGTCACTCACTTCTCTTCCTCCTATTGAGTGATCAAAGATGGCCCCTAACCAGCTACACCCTGTCCTAACCACCTCTACCTTGATTGGTCAGCCCAAGCTCCTGATTGGCTCCCAAAGGAACATCTGTGATTGGACTACTCCACACATTACCCAACTATCCAAAGTGCACCCCAAAATCACCCTCTTTGCATAACTGTCCCACCTGGCAGGTAAACTGTCATACCTGTCAGGGAATGTAGCCTGATGGACTGCTCCCAGTACACACCCCCTTCCAGGAGCCTTTATAAACAGGCCCGTGGACATCCCCCATACCTTCACTGCTCTCCACTTGCTATCCGGACCCCATCACCTTGACCTAGCACTCCCCAATCCTGTGGCAGACTACAAGCAAGCCGGCGTGTTAAGCCCAGGGGCCCCAAAGCCCCAAAGGCAACTAGTAAGGCACAAAGTGCCCTCCAATTCCTCCCAACCCTGGGAAGGAGGAGGATAGAGAAGGCAAGCTGCCAGAGTCAAGACCAGTGGACCTCCAGCATCTGCTAGGGAACACCAGAGCTGTAGCACTGATAGTTGTAACATCATTAAGGCAGCAGCATCCTGTGCTGCTGGCTTTGAGCTGTCACTTCTGGAGGGCTGTTTGCTGGTTGTTCCTCCCTGTGGGAGCAAACCAATAAACTTTCTCATTCCCTTTTTGTATAGAAGGCTTCCCGGAAGTCCTTCTTTGGCACCTCTGGCCAAGCTCCCATCCCGATCCTGAGGGTTCCTGACATCTACTTGGTGTCAGGGCAAGGCTCTGACCCAAGCCAGGCCTGAGCTGACCCCTGACAAAAAGCTATTGTACCATTTTGTACAGAGAAGCTATTGTACTATTTTGTACAATTAATATACACTAATAAAATGTTTGCAATAAAAAAGAAAAATGTCAAAGGAATAAATGAGTCAATGAGCATGTTTGACAACATTAGAAATGGAAACTGAGATCAAGATTGTGCTACTGTGAAATCTTCCACTCGTAAGGTGTTTTTTTTTTTTCGGATTTACTCAAAATCAGCAACTTTAAATAACGAAGGAGAAATAAAACAAGATGTTAAAGAACATGCCAAGATGTGCTTGGAAATCAATACATAATTGCTTTTAATATAAAGAAATGAAGATGAAACCACCACAAAATCCCTGCTGGAACTAATCATGTTCTCTGCTCCAGGGATTGAAGAGATGAGTAATTTTGTCACAACTATATATCATCCATCCAGATGTGTGACTTTTTTTTTCAAATCGATGAAACCCAGCACATTTCACTCTATAAACTAGGAACACATGCACTGAATTTGAAGCTAAACATATGTACTTTTGTAATCAAGCTTAAATTATCCTACAGTGGAATAAAATAACATTTTTATACCTTACAACTTGATTCAGAAATTCAGCATGGGAATAGGCTATAAAATTCTCAGAACTCATATGTAGCTTCCAAAGCTATGCTTTTGCTCTGGAATTTTAAATGCCTTAAACTAACTTAACAGAAACATTAAAAAAAGCAAAACATGCGTTTACAGGCTCATTCCGAGAAAGCTGTGCCCTGCAGCAAGTCTCTACACACGGAATGACCATGTCAAATGTGTTGCCTTCTTGCCAAGGTGTAAGCCTGTAACAAGCCAAAGTGAGAATTTTAATCCTCAGAAGAAATGTCAAGATGCTGTTTCTGAGAACATGCTGGTCTGAAGGTCACAGAGATTGTTCCTGGGAGGAAAATCTCCTCAAAGATTCATTCTGGTCTACTAGCATTATTTCTTTCCCCTCCTCCTATCTCCCACATTAATTCACTGGCCTCATACTCCTGGGCCTATTCCCTCCCTGGCCATGTCTCCTGTGAAGTGCCTCTTGCCCAATCTCTTGCTGTATGATGCCATGCTACTTCTACTTTAACATGCAACAGCAGCCCCATTACATCTAGAATGTCTAGATGATGCAGAAGAGTTCTTTTAAAAGGTTGGGGGCAAAAGTTAGAAGCAACTGTATATTGATTTCCAGCTGCATCCATACTTCTGTGGTGTCTAATCCATTAAGATCTCAGAAACTAAGCAGGGTTGGGCCTGGTTAGTACTTGGAAGAGAAAGCACCTGGGAACACCAGATGCTGTAGGCTTGGGAGACCAACCGAGCAACCCAGTTCCAAAAAACAATCAGCCATTGAAAACCTATGAATAGCAGAGAAGCACTGACAATAGTGTTTCGCCTATTGTATGGATGGTAGCTATGAGTTGGACACCGACTCGATGGCACCTAACAACAACAACAACTGATTTCCAGGCACATCTTGACATGTCCTTTAATAATATACACCTTTTAAAATAATATTTAAAAGTTCATATTATATATGCAGACTTTCCAGGAGTGGCCCACAGATCTTGGCAAGTATTTCTGACTGGCCCTGTGGAGTGTGTAGCTCCATCTATTCTCTCTGGCAGACCCAAGAGCAACCACCCTGTGGCCCATGAAACATTCCAACTGCCCTTGTTCAGGCTCTGCTCACCTGCCAGCACCATCAAGGCCATGTCTTTGTCAGGACAAGATGCATTCTCATCCAATGGGGACTGAGAGGTCACCACAGGACCCAGATCTGAGTGCCCTCCAGCCGGCTGTGGCCAACCCATCTTCTCTGGCCCCAGAAACCCCATTAATAGTCTCTGGTGGCATTTCGGGCAGCCAACATGCTCATCACGCCATGCCCATTGCCACCCAAAGGCACCATGTCTTACGTGGCCTGGCAGGGACTCTGCCTTGGCTGGGGGTAGATCTGGCACCCTGCCAGATCTACAGCCAACACCAGTTCCTTGTGGTGGGGTGGAGGCAGGGGTTGCCATTGCTTGGAGGCCTGGGCCAGGTCAGCCACTATGCAGGCTCTGGGGGCCTGGAGGGCAGAGGGCACAGGGCCTGTGAACAGGCCTGCTTAGGTCTTGTCTGCGCTCTGCCCGAAATCCACAGGTAGTTTTTAGCGTTTATTTTCTTTGGGCGCCCCCCCTTATTATGTATATGCACTGACTATATTATATAATGTATGTGCTACCCTGCCATGTGGCCCAGGAAAGCCAAAAGGTTGCACACCTTTCTTAAAGCGTCAGGAAGGATAACTACAAGTGTCTGTGAGATTGAAGTAACTGGCAACCCTTCAAACATATCTGCTTTTAGTTTACAAAGGAAAATAATATAATTCAGTTATCATTCAAACTTGGTTTTACTAAATGCTGTTTTACTAAGTAGCAATATGGTATTTCAGCAGCATATTCACCTGAGTCTAACACAGATCAATCTTTCAATTAATCTGTATTAGTTTATTTTTCATTTCTATAACAAAACACCTGAAGCTGGGTAACTTCATAGTTTTGGAGACTGAAAGTGCAAACAATAGAGTACAGCCTCTGATTAGGACCCTGTTGGCTATATAATCTCATGGCAGATGGCAGAACAGAGGCAAGAACACATGTAAGAGGGAAACACCAGCAGAAAAGAAGCTCGGGGCACGGGAGCCATATCCCCAATGATCCACTAAGCCAAACCTCTTACAGCTTTCCCATCACCTCCCAACATTGCCACACTGCAGAGCAACCCTCAAGCATGCAAACTCTTGGGGCACACTCAAAACATACAAATCATGGCACAAGCTAAATAATTTACTTTTTGAGACAAGGTCTTGCTAAATTATGCAGACTGCCTCTGGTTTCGAACTTGTGACCCTCCTGCCTCCCAAGTCACTGGGATTACAGGTGTGCACCACTGCTCCTGGTGCTAAACAATTTTTTAAAAAATCAGTGAAACTGGTAAATTTGTGGCTATGAATTGAATTTTCTGCTTTTCAACTAACTTAATGTCATTTTGGCCACAAGGTAAAAGATCAATGTATTTTAGCTGTGTAGGTTAAAATCAGGTGGCATTTATAAGGGAAGGGCCTGGGGTAAGGTGAGTTCAGAGTGACATTGATGATTTCTTTTCAGAAAAGGTGACAGAGGAAAGTCATATATGCTCACCATGGCAACAGAGAGCCTAAAATAACTTTGCCTCAGTAAAGTCAAGGTTTTTCTTTGCCCCTCCAGAATCATATAGCATATTGTTTCTGAATGCAGCCTCTAAAGTATAAGGTCGGTACTGTGTGAGAGCTCTGGAGTCATTCTTAGAAACGTAGCAGAACTTTAGCTTTTCCTTTTATAAACATGGTGACTCAGCTTTCTCCTGCAATGCCATTTGCATGGGCCACCAGCATGCTAGCATGTTTCAGGAAAAAATTGTCTCAAAAGGTAAGGAAATGATTCTCCTGGTCAAAATAAATGCAATAGATTTGTTATGATATTTATGAAATATGCCTTAACTATGATCATTAGCCTGTAGCTGTAGCCCTGTGGAATCCGATCCCGTCAGATCTCGGAAGCTAAGCAGGGTCGGGCCTGGTTAGTACTTGGATGGGAGACCACCTCGGAGGACCAGGTGCTGTAGGCTTGGGAGAAGGACCTGGCAACCCCCTCCCAAAAATCAACCTGCCATTGAAAACCCTATGAACAGCAGAGAAGCACTGACAATAGTGTTTCCCCTGTTGGACAGAGGGTCGCTATGAGTCAGATACTGACTCGACATCACCTAACAACAACAACAATGATCATTAAGAAAATTAGCCCAACCATGCTAAAATATGATATATTTTCTTGTTTTTAGTGGGTACTTAGTGAATGAGCCAAAACAAAGAACCTGTCAACTCTCTGGTCATTTTGTTCATTAGAAACACTACCAAAGAAATTCTTAATCTCTTCTTCTCGGTTTGTTATTGTTGTTAGGTGCTGTCAAGTCAGATCTGATTCATAGCAACCCTATGTATAACAGAAGGAAACACTCCCTGCCATGCCCAGCATTATATCAGTGATTCTCCGCTATTAATAGGGTTTTCAATGGCTAATTATTTAAGGAGCAGGCTGCCAGGTCCTTCTCCTATTTTTGTGTTGCTAGAGATAGAAACCAGGGCCTCAGAGCACACTGAACAAACACTCTACCAACTGAGCTAAACCGCAGCCCCTCCTTCTTGGTGGACTATATAAACTTCACAAAGAAGCAAATGGGGATTATATAATTATGCCCTTTTTCTCTCTTTTCTTCCTTACATAGTGCTTGACAGTTACTTGATAGCCAGTACAAATCCTGAATACATGAATCAGATGGTTAAGCAAGCAACCCGTAATCACTAATTTGATGTTTGGTTTGATGCTGCCCTCATGAGAAAGCTCTCTGCCATGTCAGGAGTCACACTTAAGCTCTAGGTTCCCTTGATTATACAGAGGAGATTAAAAAAAAACAAAGAGAGCAGTATTTGCCTTATAGAGTCATTAAGTTTAACTAAATAAATTACAATATAAGCTCGCAAATTATCTCTTCCACAATAAGTTAGTTAAAATAAAGTTAAATAAAAAACATTTACAGATAAGGTTAAATGCAATGTCCCTCTGATAGAATGAATTAATAGTGTTTTGTTTAAATTTCCTATTCTTTCAGGACTTGCTGATAAGCAATTCCAACTTCCACCTTCAAGATATTAATCACATTTAATGTGTTCATTGGCACAATGACATGCTTAAAAAGTAGGTGGAAACTGATTTTGCCAATGTCATTGCAATATGTTTTTGCCAAGCTCTGAATATTACTTAATGGCAATGCTAAGACAGATGATATATGTGTTCTAACTGAAAGAATTTCTTCACTCAATTTAAAATAATTAAATTTGTAGTCAAGTAAGTCTGTTTCCATATGTATATAGTAAGTTGTTTTTGTTGTTAGGTGCCATCGAGTTGGTGTCCAACTCATAGTGACCCTATGTACAACTGGCAAAACACTATTGTTAGTGCATCTCTGCTATTCATAGGGCTTTCAATGGCTGATTGTTTTTTCCCAGGTCTTTCTCCAAAGCCTACAGCACCTGGTGTTCCCAGGCAGTCTCCCATCCAAGTACTAACCAGGTCCAACCCTGCTTAGCTTCTGAGATCTGACGGGATCAGATGCCACAATGGTATAGCTGCAGGCATACAGTAAGTAGGTTCCTTGAAATCTTATATCCATTCTGAACCCAGATATGCTTAACTACATTCTTTTCAATGTTAAAAAAACAGAATATGTGGCTTCACAGGTATATTATCCTAATCCCTGTCAAGCACTATAGTAGAGGGAATGACGACTGCCCAAATATTCCCACAATGTCCTGAAATTCTCAGATAGCTTTGTTCATTCCCCAAAGCAGTAGATATATTACCTTAGATGGCAAAAGGGACTTTGCAGGCATGATTAAGTTAGGTATCTTGAGATGGAATCATTAACACAGATTATGTAGTTGGGATAAAGGGTCTTTACATGAGGATGAGGAAGACAGGAGTCAGAACCATAGACATGGTATTATAAAAGAGACTACATCAGTTGTTGCTGGCTTTGAACATTGAAGGAAGCCACAAGTGAAGGAATGTGGTGATCTATAGATACTAGAAAAAGGCAAGAGAACAGATACTTCCTTATAGCCTCCAGAAACAGGCCTTCAGACACAGATTTTAGCCTGGTTGATAACCATTTTGGACTTCTGACCTTCACAACCATATAATAATGAAGTTATGTTGTTTTAAGCTACCAAATTTGTCACAGTGTTTTACAGAAGTCCTAACAAACTAAAGCAGTGGCCCTCCTTCTAGACTCTCAAGGAGAAGGTACGCAGAGAAAAGAAGGAATATCATATTGTGCATGTTTTTGGTATCATGTCCTATATAACACAATTGTCAACCAACTCTGTATGCTATTTAGAGGAATGAAAAGGGACAATGAAGCTATGAGAAGATAAGAAAAGCATCTAAACCATTATTTCTGACTAGGACTGGGGAAGAAATTGGTACAGCAGGGTAAGCCCTTAATTCATCCACACCTAAATAATATATTTAATGGAGCATTTTCCAGCAAAAGAAAAAAGTCTTTGTGAAAAAGCTTTTGTAGAGGCAGTATTTTTGTGAGCTTGACAGCTTAGAATAGCTGAATTCAGCTCAAATTGTGTAAACAATTGCATGAAAAATAAGCATGATACAACCCTAATTCAATATATTCTTTTTCACTATGAAGAAATGGTGGAAATGAAAACAGGTACTTATATGCCAACACTGAGGGATAGATGAAATCAGCTTATTTTTATATGTGTCAGAGGAAGTCTTTGTGGAAGAGGGAAGGAGCATAGCTCAGTAAGCTAAAAAGGAGAATATCCTAGCCATTACAGATGTGACTTGACACAGCCACAGAGACAGGAATTAAATGATTACCACAAAAAAGTAGTGGGAAGCAACTTACAGTTTTGAGATATGAATCCATTCAAATTTTCATTTTCTGGATCTGTGAGAAGAAGCCATTATACTTTAGCCCTGGAATAGGAATGTGGTAATTTTATCACGCATGAAGCCCTGGGTTCAATCCCTAACACTCCCCCTGAAAAAAAGCAATGAGGTTATGTACAAGACAATGGTGGAAGATATTAAGTTGGGAATATATGCACACTTATTCTCATAACCTAAATGGACACTGTGTCTCAATCCCTGAAAAATGTATTTATTTTTAACTTACTCTTAAATGAACCTAGATAATCAGTGTAGTTGAGGATGGAAACTTCAGCTATTTTTCTAGGGATGTAAGGAAACCATAAGAGATTTGGGGAGCTCACTGATAATAAGCTCACTCAAAACAGCCTAGATATAATGTGATACCCTTGGATTTATGTTCAAAATAAGAATGAGTCTGACTTGAGACAGGACAGTCTAGTGGGGACAGCATCAGGCTATGAAGCCGAACTGGGTTCTAGTTCTGACACTGCCACCAAGTGGTCATGAAAGAGTCGATAAGTCATTTCTCTCTCTGGGTCTCAATGTGTGCTTGAAAGTGAAGAAAGTTAAAATATGGTAAATTGAGAAAAGTTACATTTGGAGGAATCACGCTTCCACTAGCTCCTCTTCCAATCATGGCAGATACTCATAGTGCTTCACTGCACTTTTTCCCCCCGAACCCACATAAAGCCTCACAGTCTTTACCTTGACAATCCTGACAGCTACTACCAGCCCCACCTTGCAAAACGTTAAGGTGAAACTTATTCCTCTTCCTTGGAAATAATCTCAAAAATGCCTTCTTGTTCCAAGAACTTAAGTTTTTGAGCTTTTCTGATATAATGATCCCTGTCCTAGCTATTTAAAAATAGACGTAGGCTTGGGATCATGGCACATGCCTATAATCTGAGCAACTTGGGAGGTGGAGGCTAGAAGCACCCTGAGCAACTTAGCAAGACCCTGTCTCAAAATTAGAAAAATAAATAAACTTAGCCAGAAATGGTGGCACGCACCTGTAGTAACAGGTACTCTGGAAGCGGAGAGAGAATTGCTCAAGCCCAGGAGTTCAGGGTCAGCCTGGGAAAGATAGCAAGGCCCATGTCTTTAAAAGAATTAAAAAATAAAAATAAACTCAGTAGGAATGGATCTTCCCCTGTAATTTCATTGACTCCTCCTAACAGTTCCTTTATAAATTCTTATGAAATTGAGGGGCAGGAAAGATTTTGCAGTATAATGAACATGGTTTAGAGTTGTTTCCTGTGCTAACAAACAAGAAGGCAAGCTACAGAGAATCACAAAACAGGTGAAAGTTTGAAGTTGGTGCACCTGGTCTTAATCTGCCTGCATTGTTCAAATGAAAGTAGATAGCAATTGAACAATAAGAGTAATGATGACTTGAGAAAGAAACAAAACCAATCTTGAAAACTGACATATAGTTAAACTATAAAGTTAACTAGGAACAGGAAAGCAACCTGCCTAAGAAATAAAGAGACATCATTATGCGGTGCAAGGACCACAGGCTCTGTAATCATGCAGGTCTGAATTCAAATAATAGTTCTCCCACTTACTCGCAGCCTGTGTGATGTTAGGGTAGTTACTGAACTTTGAGTTCATAGTCTTGCATGGAAAAGTGGGGCATCATAACTACCTCAGAGAGCTGCCACAAAAGTCAAATGAATTACATTACTAAATTCAATGAAAATGTCCAGCACTTCATTTGCTATGTAGTAAGTGTTTGATACGTGGTGTAATGTAAAAATACAGTAAATGTTTAAATTAAAAAAAAATCATTATAGTAAAAGACACATTGTTATTGTTGTTGGGTGTTGTGGAGTGGAGTCAGACTCATAGCCACCCTCATAGGGTTTTCAATGGCTGATTGTTTCAGTATTGTTTTGGGAGTGGATTACCATGTCCTTCTCCCATTTTTGCAGTGCTGGGGATTGAACCCAGTCCCTCAGAGAATGTAGAGCAGGACTCTACAAACTGAGCTAAACCCCAGCCCATATTGCCATTAATCCCCCCAAAATACTCTCTGGCTTCTTGCCACTTTCTGAGGCAGTTCTGGAAGTCCTCTTTTGTGAATGTCTTTAAGTTGCACTGAAGTGGCTGCCTCTGTGTCCTGAACTGAAACATTTACCTTTCATGGTCATTTTGACTTTGAAGAAGAGCCAGAAGTCTCACTATGCCAGATCTGATGAACAAAGTGAATGAGGACACACTGTAATATTAGTTTGGCAGATATCATCATACCAGAAGCGACGTTCATGATCCATCACTCAGGAATGCTTTAAAACACACCTCTCTCAACTGCAAGTCATACCTGACTGACTGCACCAAACAAGGTAAAACTTGTCATACACTAAGATTCAACATTATGCTTGCTGCTTCCAGTGTTGAAGATCCCTGCCTTGCCAATGGATGACACTGAGCAGCAGCATTCACTGTACTTTGTTTTATCACACCTCACACATGTCTGTTCCTTCTTTCTTAAGACTGCTGCATTATTTTTTTCTTGAGGTGAATTTTTTAAATTTGAAAATAATTTTTAGAAACTAAATTGGACGTAGAAAATCACTTGTCAGATTAACTGCTGCCTATAGAGCCTTTCTGCATATTTCTCTCTAGGTGAAGATTAAAAATTGAAATAGGAGGACATTTTGTAGCTCAGCTCTGAGGAATTCTGATTGAACTGGGATTTTCTGATTAGGTTGGGAGCATAAAAATGTTATTTGGTAGAATATAAAATCACTGGTAGTAATTTTATGTTGAGTTGAATTTAAAAGGCAAACAATAGTGTTTGTTAAGTGACTGAGCTGGGGCAGAGGTTTGAAAATGTGGCTTTCAGGCCTTCAGAGCCCGATGGTCAGAGGAGGATGGGGGCCAGAGTAACTGTTCCTAGAAAAGTACACTTGTCACAAGATCGGCTATACTGCTGGCCAGCAGGACCACTGGGAACTTCTGTGACATAGCAAGCTGGCTTAGAAGTTACTGTACAAATGTAGGGACTTAGGTAAAAATATAAAATAATTCAAAATTCTGAAATTCCTCACCTCTTAACAAGAACAGGAATAAAAGTATGCAAAACGTGGATCTTTGAACCCCACGACCATGCAATCCCCAGCACACAATATGGTCTATGTTGAATAGGAATCAAATCAGGATGCCTAGAGAAGCACGACTGCTATTTTCATCCCTGCTGCCATCTCAGCCGGCTTTGTCCTTGGCATCGGCATTTGCACAGTCAAATATTGTAGTGCAATTTGAAAAACTGACTATATTTTCTGGAAGGTTAATAGGATTTTTAATCTCTTAGAAAATGGGTAATTTTTTGAAAAAAACAATTATTTCTATCTCTGGTAAAAGAATAGACACTTGAACACTTAAAAGAGTTATATGCATAAATGTAAAGTTCAGCAAAGATTTTTAAACTCTTTAATGCAATTCAATATATACAACAGGAGTTCACTTAGTTATACTTGCACAATGTACAAAGAACTGCCAATAGAAAATGGCAGCTTAAACCAGATGCATTGACGCATGTCTGTAATCCCAGGGACTCTGGAGGCTGAGACGGGAAGATTGCAAGTGTGAGGTCAGGGGAAGCCTGTGTAACTTAGTTAGACCCTGTCAAAACAAAAAAAATCTAGAAGGGGTAGGGGTGTAACTCAGTGGTAGAGTGAGTGCTTGCTTAGTACAAGGCCCTGGAATCAATCCCAGGAACCACCCCCCTACACACACACACAACAGAAACAGAAAAAGAAAAAGAAAAAGGAAAGAAAAAGAAAATGGTAGCTGAGCAACACAGGAGTAGTGCTCTTCCAGTGAACACGTTTTTTACCCTACATCTGATTAAAGGTATTTTCCTAGCACCATTATATTCCTCTTAAACTGCTACAAGGAGAACTATGACAATGAAGGGGAGAAATGTTTCTGACCCATGAGACAAGTATACCTCATAAAATGACCAAAATATCCTTCCCAAGGACCGTGATTCCAACTCATTGCCGGGCATAAACCTTATAACCCGATTGAAGGCCAGCTGCTGCCCTCAAGGTGCAGTCTCACAGAGGATTGCATTTAAAGACACACTAGTACATTGATCTCAAACAAAGCGTATGAAACTTTTTCATTTTTTTTCCCTCTCCTCGACTTCAAAAATACTATTGGGTTCTTCCTTCCATTGGAATTCCTGGTGACTACACTGCTTTTGGGTCTGGGGCCAGTGGAAACTATGAGACCAAGGCTGAGCATGCCGTTGGGTCCTACGAGGTAGTGTGGGCCCAGGCTGCAGGATCAATGACAACGAGGAGGCTAAAGCCAGGGGAGGCTGAAGAGGTGAAGTTGGGGATGAGTTGTTCCTGTGGCTGAGGAGGAAGCAGACTACATTGGAGACCTGAAGACCAGGATGGACAGTGTAGTCAAGGCCAGAGAAGGTGGCCAGAGCTGATAGAGCTGGGACTGAAATTGCATTTTGGGCCTCTCGTTGGCTCCTCCTATAGTGTGGATATGATTTGTACCTACAGAAACTCAGGTTGAAGGCCAGGCCTGGTGGTGCCCAATTGTAATCCCAGCCCTCTGGAAGAGGAGGCAGGAGGATAGTGAGTTTAAGGCCAGCCTTGACTACTTAGGGAGAATCTGTCTCAAAAGAAGCAAAACAACAAAAACTTACGTTGAAGTTTAAAGATCCAGATGGGATCTTTAAGCAGTGAGTAGACCATAAGGTTCTACACTCATTTATTCCTGGGTTAATGTGTTTTTTCGGGAGTGAGTCTAGTATAAAAGCCAGTCGAGCTGTTTCTCTTACATGTGCCCCTCTCATCTGATGCCCTGTGCTGACTCAAGGACATTGCCCTTTAACCTCGGACTTCCCAGCTTACAGATTTGTGAGTTGAAGGAAACTTTATTTATAAGTTGGTCAGTCAGTGGTATTCAGTTACTGCAACAGAAACCAGACTAAGACGGCCACCATTATACCATTTCACTCCATTTATGCAAGTTTCCTATGGCCTCCGCCTCCCTGGCCCAAGCACACTGGGGAGAGTAGCTCCACTCAGTGCTTCCTCAACCAAACGTCTTCCATTCTGCCTATGCCTTCTAATCTCAGGTCCATACTCCCAACCCTTTCCATTTTGGTTCCTCTCTGGTCCATCAATCATTAGTATGCCTGGATCTGCTCTGCCAATCCTTTGATGCCTAAGCCTGAGTGTAGATATAGCTGCAAGAGATATAGTAGGAAAGCTACGTGTAGGGCAGTAGCTCTTTTGTCCTCTTCCCTCCAGGCACATATTCCCTCTGTGTATATATGAATGCACATCTGCATGCAGTGTGCCCAGAGCAGTTCACAGTGACTACAGCTCAGGCAAGTTACTGACAGGAAGCTGAGATACAGCCAGGGCTCACAGAATAACCATGACATAAAGGGGCAGGAGCTGATGAACTCAGAGACAGTGGCTTTCTCTGATCCCTGTGTGTTTTGTAATTACTATATGTGCCCACTTACATGAGATGGGTAACATTCCTACTTAATGTTCATGTCCACCAGCAAATGTTGCCCCACAACTATATACATACCTATGGATAATGTGGATTTTAATAGGATCTGAAAGGCCTTACTCAATAATTTAAGTGGGTCTTAAGGTTTTAAGTACATACGTGGATAACACAATAAAATTATAAAGTTTAAAATATAACAAAAACCAAAGGACAATTCTAGTCTCCAAATACTATGACACTATAATAATGGTCCTTAAACAGGAGCATCTGGTGATTAGAGATTATGACAACTAAACATTATGTGTGTCTTTTCAGTAAATTCCAGAGCATAGTTTCAGGATCTAAGCTTTTCTACTGAATTGTAATTATGTATTCTAGGAAAAAGAAGATACAGGAGATGATATGATAATACAAAATATTTTCCATGTTGATGTCTACTGTAGAAATACTGATCTACTTTGTTCTATCTCCAGGAAACACAATTCAGAAGGCAATGGGCAATTTCATCACACAGGTAGTCATCTATGCACCCAAGTGACTAAATAGACTGGGCATAGCTTTTATTTTACCATGCACATGTTCCTTAGGCTGCTTATCAAAGATACAATCAAAAATTTCTTTCTTAATGTTTGTTTTAAAATATCTACCCTCATACACTTTAAACTACATGAAGAAGGAAAGTATATTTGACTTACCATTGGATCTGTAGTGCCTAGGGTGAGGAGCATATGACTGTTAATACAGAAATTATTAGGAAAATCTCTATTTTCATAACAAGAAATATGTGCTCCATAAATATGTATTGAGAGAATGAGGAATGGAGGGAAGAGAAAGGAAGGAGGCAAGAATAGAAAGAAGGAAGGCAAATGGAAGAAAGGAGGTGATTATAAAAGTTTCTAGATGGTGCAATCAATGGGACATATGGATGAATAGATTAATAATGACTAACCATTTTAGCCTGCAACAAAAAAAAAAAACAATTCACATGGCTATGTGTGATATTTGTGAGTCACAGTGTAGTTTTAATTTGCAGAGTGATGAATGGACTACACCTTCTTTATAAAATTTTGGAACAGTCTTGGTTTCTTTCTACTATAACCTCTGTTTCCAAATGAACCTTCTCCTTTTTTATGGAAGTGCCCTATCCAGAAGTCTTTAAAGTGCCCCTATAATATGCATTTAGTAGTGCTACTCAAAATATGAGTTATTCTGGACACTTTTCATAGCCACACTTTTCCAAATCATTACCAAGTTATTGAAGTGCTGCTTCCTTGATTTCTTCTGTCTCTGCCTTTCCCTCAGTCTCCATTGTTACACAGTAGCCTAAGCTACTGATATTTTTCTCTCAGCCTCCTGAAATAACCACCTAACTCATCTTCCAACCTCTGGTCTGGATCCTTCAATCCTCTTTTCCAACTGCAACTTGTTTTTCAAAACAAAAATAGGAAGGCCAACTACATGCTTAAAATTCATCAGTGGCCCATCCCCCTGAGATTAGACCAAAATTGTTGACCCACAAGGCACTGACTAGTATGGCTTGCACTTACCTTTCTAGACTCCTCTCCTACCACTCTCCTCGCTCTCTACACTCCAGTCACTCTGGCCAGGTTTTAGTGCCTTTCTCTCCTGCCAGTAGGTTATAGTATATACTGTGCTCTTCATTTGCAATACTCTTGCATATCTCTATGCTTTAGCTCATTAGGGCCTACTGAGGGTGTGGATCTCAGCCCAAGTAACATTCTTTTAGCAAGCTTTTCCTGGTCAGCTTTCCCCCTTAGTTTAAATCACTCTTCCCTCTAACATGCAGCATATGACCATGTTCTTGACCTTAATAAACTTGATCTTAGATAGAAAAGATGTACTTACAAAATTATTTTATTAATATCTACTTCAGTTATTAAAGAGAAGAAAAGATCCAAGAGAACTGTGCCTATTTTTGTTTAGCACTGTATGGACATTTTTTAGCATAGGAATACCACAGAGTTGATACTAAATATTGTCGAATAAAATTAAATTAAAACTACACTCAAAGGTGTGTAATTTTTAATGGTCTCATAAACATAGGGGACATTTCTATAAACTCATTTCTAACCTAAAGTGAAGAATCAAATGTGATATTTTCATTAACTCCCTTTACACTTACAAATAACATTAGTATTCCACTTGATGACAGTTTCTCTTTATGAAAGAAATATTGAAACACTGGGTTACATAACAACCTTGTGAGGAAACAAAATTAATATGCTCTACATCATTTCATGATCAAGTCACTTTTCACTGGAATAATGAAATGTCTCCAACAAGCCAACATTTAATCCTGGTTTCAAGTATCTGCCCACGGCAGAATGGCACAAGTTTCCATTCAAATGGTATCCCACTAATCTATTAGTTACTAATCTATTTTGATGTACAATGTCCTCAGAGACTGTTTCTACTTTTAAAAGCACTGGGTCAGTCTTCAAAGCAAGAAAACATTTGAATTGTTATTTAGAAATCCTCATCTGTCTCAAGTTCTTTTGGCTATAACGAGCAGTAGAAACAAAGAAAATGTTTTTCTTTCTTGAATTATATACACTGTACCTTGTTCTTGGGGCTGGGATTTAGCTCAGTTGGTAGAGCACCAATCTGCAGTCTCTGAGGTCTCAAGTTTGATTTCCAGCACTGTAAAAATGGGAGAAGGATGTGGCAATTCACTCCGGAGGCAATCCTGAAATAATTAGCCACTGAAAACCCTATAAGGGTCGCTCTGAGTTGGATGGGACTTGACCACACCTAACAGCAACTTTGTTCTTATTCTCAAATAATGGGGAACATGATGATTGGTTCAAGATAAAGTTATGATACTAATAGTGCTAAGTGATTATAGCCGTGAGCTGGGTCAGAAGATAGCCAATCCAAGTTCATTTGCAAGGTAGAATATATAACTCATACAGGGAACAATACTCATTATGAATAAGTAAAATAAATTAAGGGAAAACGGTGAGTTCCTTACATGTAAAATGAATGTCAAAAATGAAGAAAAGAAGAAGTAAGAATTTCTCTAGCTTTTTAATAAACTTGTGTTCTACCACAAGATCTTATTGTATGATGGAAGATTTGAAACTCATATTCACTTGACTTTGTAACAATCTTTTTTATCTTGAAAGCTTTTACTTTAAAAGCCTAAAACTTACTTATAGCCACCTCCACCTCTTCCCACATTTGTCCCCTGGCCCATTCTTCAAAAAGGACTGTTCATGATACTTTCCTATTCAAAACCTTTAAAGGGTTTCCCATAACCTTCTAGATTAATTCAAAAGAAAATTTAGGAGGTCATTCAAGTTTCTATAACATCATTTGCAAGTGTTCTAAGATTTGGCCCCAGCTCAGCTCATGTCACCTTGCATTCAAATAGATACAAATTGTGAACTCAACAGTTCCCACAAAGATCTTTTTCTTTTTTGTTTCTATGCTTGTATATATGTGCTGGGAATATTGTCTCTCCTGCTAATCCTAAAAGGACCAGTTTAAGCAATAATCTTTTTTACTACCTCTGAAAAGCATTCCCTGGCAGTCGATTCTGGGTGAGGTCCCACCCACTTGCTCCCAGGTCAAAAATCAAAATAAAAAAACCTGTATTACTTTAAGTACATGGAGAAGTTATTGTCATTGAGGGTAAAAAAGAAAAGCTAACTGTATATATAATTAAATAATATGGTTTCACAGTGGAACTGAAAAGGCTATATGTCATATACTCAATGAGGTTTTACCAAAGAGAAGTTACTCCCACATGTGTGATGACCACATTGTCAGTGCTGAGAAGTTATGGAAAGCCACTCCACTGAGTAAATTACAGCTCATCTCCACAAGGAAGCAGAGCAGCAACTTCCTCTGTAGTAACAGCAAGAGCTGGTCATTCAATCCATAAGACTAGAGATAGTGATGGAGGTGAATGCTTTTGTTATGAACACTGTTGTATGTGTGCTTGACATATTGACGTTCTGGAATTCATTGATACTAAAACTCTAATCTCCTTTCTTCAGGGACCTGACACTTGAATTGGAATGTTTTGCTCATCCTAGCTGCAATCTCAGTCCTATCATTTCTAGAAGGAAATGGCATGTAAATCAGACTCCAGCTATGACAGCATTTACCTCTCCTATGAATGCATACTAACATTTCGTTGTTAGTTGATCTTTCAAAATCTTGTGTCAACCAAAAAAGTAATAATTCTATAAATGATTTACTCTTGAAATTATATTGAAATCTATTCCATGCATATCAGCAAAATCAATAGAGACAGTTACAGTTCTAGAATTTTTATATCAATATGGTTTGCCATGAGCAATTGGTTCAGGACAGTGGAGAGAAGAGCTAAAGGACTTATGCTGGGCTGAATTTATATAACAATCTTACAGTTTCTTCCCTTGGTGGGGAAACCAATGAATATTAGGGTGTTCTAAAGCCCCTCACTCCATATGTCTTGGCATCACCACTGGCTGCAAAGCCACACCATGGTGAATGTGCAGCTACAGGAAAGGATAATCAGCATATTTCTGATGGTGGGGGAACTGGATTCTTGCCTTAAATCTGCATCTAGGTAGTTAAGTGATCCAGAAAAAGTTATCTCCCTTTTTATATTTTATTTTTCTCTTCTTAAAAACAAGGACATCAGGTTCCATGATCCTAAGGTCTCTTCTAGCTTTAATATTCTATGCTTAAAAATGTATTAGCTTCAATGAGGCTCAATGCTTTGTCAGTTGGAAAATTCAAATCTTGGTCTTGGATGTTCAATGCCATGAATTGCCAACAGTAATAGTAATTACTAAATGTACACTATGTCCTATGCTCTGTCAAAATCTTCGCATGTATTAACCTATTATTTCCCATCACCTTAGTAAGGAGGTCTGAGCATTTTTCTCATTTTTCAGACAAAAAATCTTAGGCTTAGAGAAGTTAAGAAATTTGACCTTGATCATCCAATTAGAAAGAAACAGAATCCAGATTTGGACTAGGCCCATGATCTTAACTTGTATATCACATTCCTTTTAATTAACATAGTAAGAGCAATGCATACAGCCATAGCACTGTGGTGTCTGATCCTGTCAGATCTCGGAAGCTAAGCAGGGTCGGGCCCGCTTAGTAATTGGATGGGAGACTGCCTGGGAACACAAGGTGCTGTAGGCTTGGGAGAAGAACCCAGCAACCCACTCCCAAAAATCAATCCGCCATTAAAAACCCTACGAGTAACAGAGAAGCACTGACAATAGTATTTCGCCTGTTGTACATAGGACTGCTGTGAGTTGGACCCTGACTCGACGGCAACTAACAACAACAACTAAGAGTAACACTAATGACTATCACATTAATATAACTTGAGTCAGAAATTTAATAAGCCTCACCACAAGCTTCCTGCAGCCAAAGCCCTGTGGCATCTGATCCCATCAGAACTCAGAAGCTAAGCAGGGTCAGACCTGGTCATTATTTAGATGAGAAACCACCTTGAGAATATTGGGTATTGTAGGACTGGGAGAAGGAACAAGCAATCCACTCCAAAAAACAAAACAAAACAAAACAAAAAAACAATCTGCCATTGATAACCCTATGAAGAGTAGAGAAGCACTGATGATAGTGTTTTCCCCTGTTATATGTAGGGTCGCTATGAGTCAAACACTGACCCAATGGCACCTAATAACAATGATATTGCTGGATCATATGGCAGTTCTTGTCTTTCATTTTTTGAGGAAACTTCATAATGTTTTCCTTAATGGCTGTAATAATCTACATTCGCACCAACAATGTGAAAGAGCTCCCCCTTTTTGCATATCAGATACTGACTAGATGGCACCTAACAACAACACAACAACACAAGCTTGTCAAACAAGTGGATAATGTTATCTCTGTTTTTATAGTAAGTAACTTCCCAGTGTTACTCCCTGGATGTTCATCCTTCTTTTACATGTAAATGCTTTCTAATAATGAAATCTACAATACTAAGTATAGACGAATGTATATTCATTTATCAAGTATTTCTTGAAAGTTTCCATATTCCAGGCACTGTACTAAGATGAAACTGATCAAAAAGGATCATGTTTTTGGACAGAAGTACACTAAATTCCTCACGATTAAATTGGGATATGCTACCCAAAAAGTGACTTCTGAGTACAGAGATGCCTGAAGAACATGGTGATGCACAGCTGGTATCTTGGAGAAGAAACTTTCAAGGAGAAGAATGGAAGGCCCCTGAGACGGGTGGTAGTTTACAGGAATCATGTGTGTGATGAGTTCCAGGAATCACAAATTTGGTATGTGTGATTAAATCCAAGTGTTCTGAGCAGAAAATAATAAGCATTAATATCAGAGCAGTAATAGGTGACCAAATCATGTAGAGACTTAGAAGCTTGAATTTCTAATCAACATAAAAAGCCTTTGGAGTTTTCCCCAAACAGAAGACATGATCTAACTTAAAATATATTGTAAGAGATCAAGAATAGAAGAAATAATCCATTGTTATTATTGCTTTGCTAAATATTTTCCAGAATCATTTTCCAGTTATCCAGATGAATTTCAGAAGCAGTTTTGGCTGACATTCTAGTAACTCTTTTAAAAGCTGCCAATAATCAGACATGTGACGCTTTCTAATACTTCAGGTTCACAGATAGCCTCTTTACTTCCCTTCCCTCCCCTCCCCTCCATCCCTTCTTCTCCTTTCTTCTGTACTCTCCCTCTCTCCTTTCCTTTTCCCGCCCTCCCTCCCACCATCCTTCTCCATTCCTTCCTCTCTTCCTTTCTTTCTTCCTTTCTTATTTTCTTTTGGTTTCATCCTATAAGATAGAATAATATAGGAGCAGAGTTGATGTTTGAAATAAGTTCAAGTGCTCTGTTAGTACAAGAATCCAAAAGCATGACAACCTGCAATGGACAATCAAGAAATAGAAGTGGTCTTCAGCTGAATTCAGCATGATGATAGAATGAGTTATAGAGGTCAGTCTCTAGGATCTACGTTTTTCAATTGATGGCAAAGTATTTACATACCCTGGCTCTCAAATGGAACAGTGACATTTACCTTTGTCAGCGGTTCTAAACTTTTATTGAAGTGCTGAGGTTTGGCTGAGTAGGTAGGGTGACCCTCTGCACTCTCTGGGGAGCTGGGTTCCATCCCTAGAACTGCAAAACTGGGAAGAAGACATGGCAATCCATCTCTAAGCAATCCCAAAACAGACATTGAAAATCCTATGAGGGCCGCTATGAGTCAGATCCTATTCACTGGCACCTAACAACAACAACAACAACAACAACAACAACAACAACAACAAACTTTTATTGACCATGAAGAAACTGATATTCTCACATGCAATGTATTCCTCAAAATTCTTTCTCCAGAATAGAGCTCTAGATGAGAGGTATGTTTATTTCTTAGCATCTTGGTTATAATCCCATCCTTGGGGTTATAGGTAGAGCACTTGTCTAGCACGCATGAGGCCCTGGATTCAGTCCTCAGCCTTCCTATACCATTGTCACTTCATTAGGAAAAAATATTACAGCTAGAATGGTGGTACACACCCTATAATACCAACACTTGGGAGGTTGAGGAAGGAGGCCAGCTAAGGCTACACAGTAAGACCCTATCTCAAGAAAAGAAACAACTCCATCTATTCCTGTTCCATTCAAAAAGAAAACTGGAAAGCAAATGCGTATGAGAGAGTGAAATTTTTATTGGTATAGCTTGCACATAAATATGCCTACTTCTGATGCTGTTTACAATTGTACCTCTATATTTTGAGCTGTGGCACATCAGCAAATAGAGTTCCCTGGGATTTTACTCCATTTTTGTCATTAAGGCATACTATACTTTGAGGCAGCAACTCTTCTGCAGGCATTGTCTGAGTGCCTAACAACATAGGGGGCTCATTTAAAGCACTATATGTGACAGTGTTTCTTTGCTATTCATAGGGTTTTCAATGGCTATTTGTTCACCAGGTCCTAGTCTCTAGTCTTTCTTAGTCTGGAAGCTCAGTTGAGACCTGTCTACCAAGGGTGACCCTGTTGGTATCTGTAATACTGGTAGGACAGCTTTCAGGATCACAGCAACACGCAAGCAGTTAAGTATGGCAGACTTAACTGGAACATGTAATGTACACAGTATGAATCTAGGAAAGTTAGAAATCATCAAATGGGAAATGGAGCGCTTAAACATTGACATTCTGGGCATCAGTGAGCTAAAATGGACTGGCATGGGCCATTTTGAATCTGATAATCATATGGTCTACTATGCTGGGAATAACAAATTAAAGAGAAATGTGGTGGCATTCATCAAAAAAGGACATGTCAAAGTCTGTACTAAAGTACTATGTTGTCAGTGATAGAATAACTAACACCCATATTCCTATAAGGAAGGACAGTTAATATGACCATTATTCAAATTTTATGCACCTACCACTAAGGCCACAAATGAAGATAGGGAAGATTTTCACCAGCTCCTGCAATTAGAAATACATCGAATATGCAATCAGGATGTAATGATAAATACTGGTGACTGGAAGTCAAAAGTTGGAAACAGAAGAAAGCTCAGTAGTCAGAAAATATGGCCTTGGTGACAAATGATGATGGAGACCACATGATAGAATTTTGTCACATGAATGAACTTTACATTGCAAATTTTTTTCACCAATAAAAATGGTGACTATACATATGGAATTCACCAGCTGGAATGTACCTGAACCAAATTGACTGCATTGGTAGAAAGAGACAATGGAAAAGCTGAATACCAAATATCATAACAAGACTACGTGCTGACTGTGGGTCAGACCATCAACTGCTCATATGCAAGATCAAAACAAAAGTGAAGAAAATTAGAATAAATGTACGAGAGCCAAGGTATGACCCTGTGTATATCCAACCTGAGTTCAGAGACCACCTCAAGAAGAGGTTTAATGCATTAGAAGCTAATGAATAAGACCAGAGGAGCTATGGCATGACATCAAAGACATCATTCACGAGGAAAGCAAATGATTATTAAAAAGACAGGGGGGAAAAAAGAAAAGACCAAATTACATGTCAAAACAGACTCTGAAACTTGTCCTTGAAAGTACAGCAGCTAAAGTAAAGGAAGAAATACAAAACAAAAGGAAGACATATGAAGATAAGAAGTAAACAGAAGATTTCAAAGGGCAGCTCAAGAAGACAAAACCAATGTAATAATGATTGTGTTCAAAGAGCTGACAGAAAAACAAAAGGGAAGAACACACTCTGTTTTTCTCAGGCTTAAGGAAATGAAGAAAAAATTCAAGCCTCAAGTGGCAATAGTGATGGATTCTATAGGAAAAATATTAAAAGACACAGGAAATAGCAAAAGAAGATGGAAGGAATACACAGATTCATTATACAAAAAGGAACTGGTGGACAACCGACCATTCCAAGAGGTTGCATATGATCAGGAACCAATGGTACTGAAGGAAGAAATGGAAGCTGCCTTGAAGGAACTGGAGAAACACAAGGATCCAGGAAATGATGGAATATCAATAGTGGTGTTTCAACAAAAAGCTACAGAAGTTGAGGTTTCACTCTTTTACGCCAAGAGATTTGGAAAAGAGCTACCTAGAGAAGTGACTGGAAGAGATCCGTATTTTTGCCTATTCCCAAGAAATGGGATCCAACAGAATGTGGAAACAGTCGAATGGTATCATTAATATCACATGCAAACAAAATTTTGCTAAAGATCATTTGAAAGCAACTACAGTATTATACAGACAGGGAACTGCCCAAAAATGAAGCCAGATTCTGATGGGTGTGGAATCAGGGACATCATTACTGAGATCAGATGGATATTAGTTGAAAGCAGAGAATACTAGAAAGATGTCTACCTACATTATATTGACCCTTCAAAGGCATTTGACTGTGTGGATCATAACAAATAATGGATAATGCTATGAAGAACAGAAACATCAGAGCACTTAATTGTCCTCATCAGGAATCTGTACATGGACCAGGAGGCAGGCCTTCAACAGAACAAGGAAACACTACCTGGTTTAACATCAAGAAAGGAATGTGCCAGGGCTGTATCCTTTGACCATACCTGTTCAATCTCTATGCTGAGCAAATACTCTGAGAAACTGGACTTTATGAAGAAGAATGTGGCATCATGATTGAAGTAAAACACATTAACAACCTGTGTTATGCAGAAGACAGAACTCTGCTTGTTGAAAGTAAAGAGGATTTGAAACATTCACTGATGAAGATCAAAGAACACACCCTTCAGTATGGATTGCGACTCAACATCAACAAAACAAAATTCCTTACAAGTGGGTCAATAAGAACTTTCATGATAAATGGAGAAACAATTGAAGTTTTACATGATTTTCCTTTACTTGGTTCTACAAACAACACGTGTGGAAGCAGCAGTCAAGGAATCAAAACACACATTGCATTGGGAAAAGCTGTTGCAAAAGACCTCTTTAAAATGTTGAAAAGTAAAGATGCCATATTGAAGATGAAAGTATGCCTGACTCATGCCATGGTATTTCCAGTTGCATCATATGGTTATAAAAGCTGGACATTGAATAAGAGAGACAAGAGAAGAACTGATGCCTTGGAATTATGCTGCTGGGGATAAATATTGAGTATCCTATGGACCACAAGAAGAACCAACAGATCTGTCTAGAAGAAGTGCAACCAGAGTGTTCCTTGGAAGCAAGGATGGCTAGACTGCACCTAATGTATTTTGGACATGTTGTCAGGATGGGCCAATCCATGGAGAGGGACATCATACTTGGGAGAGTGGCCAGTCAACAATAAAAAGGAAGACCCTCTACTAAATGGACTGACACAGTGTCTGCAACAATGGGCTTAAACATAAATAAGATCATGTGCCTGGCACTGAATTGGGGAGTGTTTCTTTCTGTTGTGCTTGGGATTGCTATGAGTTGGATTCATTTTGATGCCACCTAACCACAACAACACCTGATGCTTGGCTTAATGAGAAATGAAATACTATTTTTCTGTAACTACACTTAATTTTCAATTGGCATAAACTTAATCAATAAAGATCACTGTGATATTCCCCAATGTTGTGTCCATGTGACATCTCCTGAGATGTGCATCCTTCCATCTGGACCTTAGTGGCTGATTCATGCAGAACTTTCCTATGTAATCCCTGAATCCCAACGGCAGGCTTTCTTCTATGCCAACTCTCTTTACGATACTACCTCATGCTTCTTAGAGGTATGGAGAACATTTAACTGATTCCACTTACCATTCTGATTCTTTAAGAAACAAGGTAGAGCTTTTAATGGACCCTTACTGCCTATGTGCTGCTCTCAGGTCATATTTCTGCTATAGTGAGCACAAAAACATAGTAACTGGTGACCACACAACACATGGGAGAAGGATGTGGCAATCCACTCTTGAAACAATCCCAAAACTATCAGACATTGAAAACCGTATGAGGGTCCTTATGAGTCGGATACAACTTGACAGCACCTAACAACAACAATAACATACAGCACTATCTCTGCCCCATATTCCCAGACCACTTGGATATTCCTTTCTTTCTGTTCAATTTCATTTTTGTTGACAGATAAATTTATACATATTTATAATACCCAACTTAATGTTTTACAGTATTTAGGCACTGTGGAATGATTAAATTTAGGTAACATATACGTTAACTTCACCTGCAGCTTTACCATTGTGGCATCTGTTCCCCTCAGATCTCGGACGCTAAGCAGGGTTGGGCCTAGTTAGTCCTTGGATGGAAGACCACCTGGGAACACCAGGTGCTGTAGGCCTGGGAGAAGGACCCAGCAACCCACTCCCAAAAAACAGTTAGCCTTTGAAAACCCTAGGAATAGCAGAAAAGCACTGACAATAGTGTTTCGCTTGTTGTACGTAGGGTCACCATGAGTTGGACACCCAACAACAGCGACAAATATGTAACTTCACAAAGTTATCATTTTTGTAGTGAGAACACTTAGCATCTACTCTCTTAGCACTTTTTAAGAATATATTATGATTATCTATAGTCACTATGTTATACATTTCCTGTCTAACAGAAACTTTATATCCTTTGAAAACATCACCCCATCCACCACGATTCCAGCCTCTGAGTACCACTATTTTCCCCTCTAGTTCTATGACATCAACCTTTTTTCGATTGGGACATTTCCTCTAATCCATCACTACTGTGGGCAATAGGTACTTTTTCCTCTTTCATCCGCTCAGGCAGATGGATAAAATCAGATCCCTGGTTCTGAAATCTATTAGAGATATCTATCTTTCTACTATTTTCCAAGGGCTGGGATTTGGCTCAGTGGGTAGAGCGCTGCGCTGCAGTCTCTGAGGTCCCAAGTTCAATTCCCACCACCTCAAAAATGGGAGAAGGGCCTGGCAATCCACTCCCAAGGCAATCCCAAAGCACTCAGCCATTGAAAACCCTATGAGGGTCGCTATGAGTCGGATACCGACTCGATGGCACCTAACAACAACAACAACAACAACTATTTTCCACCTACCCAAGGACTTAGTACGGATATGGACTGGATTATCAGAGTGTAGGACTCTAACTTAGGGAAAAAAGATTTCTACTTATTGCAGATGATGGTACATTATCTCCTCATTGCACATTTCAAGGATAACTTTTCACCTGGTCTCAGCAAAGCATGCACGTCCATTAGTATAGGCTAGTATTAGTAGCAAAAACAAAGAAATCCCAAATATAATTACTTGGCTTAATTATTGCTCATACTAAATATGAAGAGCAAGTTAGGGAGTCAGTAGGGGGAGCCAGTATCTAGATTATATTCATGTGGCTAAGGGGGAACAGAGCTATGGGGGGTCTCACATTGTCAGTTAAATATTTTGGCCCAGAAGTGACAATTGTCATTTGTGTTTTAAACCATTGACCTGAACAATTCATGCTCCTCATTGAAGGTGTGCAGACATTGGTGTCAGTATTAGCCATATGATTGCTTTGGTCAATTAAAAGTAAGTAGAAATGATGTAGCAGGAGTTTTAAAAGCCTTCACATGGCTAGTAATATTCTACTTTCCTCTGCCACAAAGCAGACAATGCCTTGTGTTATGTGAACTACTCTTTCTGAGGAGAGATAAATGAGACATCTATCCACCACACATAAAGAGAACACACAGACCGACCAGAAAAAGGACATGTCAGCTTAAAGTTCACTAACCCATATGTTTGTTGGGGTTGCTGACAGTGGCAACTATAAAGTGGGGCAATCCCTCCAAAGAAGTCCACCAGATTTCCACCCAAAGAATTCCAGCTCCTGTCAACTGTTCACCTCTTATACAGTGTGGTGAGGACACTTAATGGGGAGCAGTCTCTTCAGCATGTCTTCTTGAAGTCTCTTGGGAGGGTCTCCTGACCCTCCATCTCCCTCAGAGGCAGGATAGAAATGGAAAACTTGGGGGACCTGGGAAAGGAAAAGAAGCCCCTTACTCTAGAATTTGATAACATCACATGCTGGCTAAGAATCAATGACTTTTTAAAAGAGGCATCTGTTTATACCTCCCACTGAATAAAAGGCAAAAACTTCAACACAACTGACCAGATCAGTGAAGATGGCCTACGTGGAAAAGAGGCTTATTTTCCTAAAGGTTCTCAAAGAAGTGTGCTAGAAGTAACAACTAGAGTGTGTTTAAGTAGGGCCTGAATGTTTGCGCCCTTTGAGTTTTGCCTTAGTAGCGCTCCTCTCCCACACCTAAGCCTAAACACTGCTGACAGAAGTGCAGAGGAGACACCCACTCCCTCTCCTCACTGGGCTGCGGTGTGCCCAGGATCATCTGAGGTGTCAGTATAGAGGGGGACTGACTAGATGGGAAATAGAGGGCACATAAGAAAAGAAAGCGCCGCTTCACTCTCCTGATTCTGATTTACATCTCTTGCTGGCTAACACCGAGGAAGTTCTACATACCTGACCATACTATCTGCAAAATAACTGATCTCACTTTTCTGAGAAAAACCACCAATGAGACTATTAAAATGGCTAATAAACTATTCCTTATGTCCAAGACTATTAAAATGGCTAATAAGCCATTCCTTATGTCCAACTCCAACATCCTTTTGACCTATACATAAGTAAGGATTGCTTTGATCAGTATTTTTGTCTTGGCTAGCACTCCCTTCTCCAACTGCAAGATGCACAATGTACCTAATACATCTCTTCCTGAAGGACAGAACTCTTTGGATAAGGAAAATAAGTATACCAACACATACTTTCCCTAATATTTAAACTTATTGTTGTTAGGTGCCATTGAGTCTGATCCAGCTCATAGAGACCCTATGTACAACAACAACAGAAGACTTCCTATCACTGTGCCATGCCCAGTACTATATCAGTGCTCCTCTGCTCTCCACAGAGTTTTCAATGGATGATTTTTGTGATTGATTGGGTAGTGAGCTGCCAGGTCCTTCTCCCACATTTGCGGTGCTGGGGATCTAATCCAGGGCCTCAGAGAGTGCAGAACAGCACTCTACCAACTGAGCTAAACCCAAGCCCCTTATCTAAACTAAGTTACAGATTAAGTAGCTTCAAAGTCCCAAAATCACAAATATAGCCTCTATAAAGACACCTACGTGTGTCCATTTCTCTCAGAATGTCTACGCTTTACCCTAACACCTGTACTATACCTTAATTTAGTTAATAAACTAACTTTGTTTCACTAGGACTTGTCCTGAAAATTCTCTTTAGTGACAGAGCCAAGGGCCTGGCTTATCTGACTAGAGGTTCTAAGAGGTGGAACTTCTCAGTCTGTCATTGCTGGGCTGCATCTCCCCTGACACTGACACCTCCACAAGGGAACTTGAAGAGGCTTGATGTGGTTAGGGTCTGGTGGCCTTCACCTTCTTCCTAGAAGGAAAATCAACCGGCCTGATCTCCTGAGGGCCTCCTCTCATAGTTCTCCAGTTGTTGTTAGGTGCCATCAAGTTGGTATCCAACTCATAGTGACCCTACATACAACAGGCAAAACACTATTGTCAGTGCTTCTCTGCTATTCATAGGGTTTTCAATGGTGGATTGATTTTTGGGAGTGGGTTGCTGGGTCCTTCTCCCAAGCCTACAGCTTCTGGTGTTCCCAGGTGGTCTCCCATCCAGGTACTAACCAGGCCCGACCCTGCTTAGCTTCCAAGATCTGACAGGATAGGATGCCACAGGGCTAAGGCTGCAGGTGGTTCTCCATTAGGGATCACAAATGGGCCAGATCCAGTGGCCTCCTCCTCACTCCTGGAGGGATCACCAGTAGTCCCAGTGTCCTAAAGTCCTTGACGCCTAGAAGCCCCTATCCCCATGAGGGAGCACCAACAGCGCCAACATCATGAAGGCCCATGTTGTATCATACACCATCCCTCTCCAAGGGCACACCAATAGGACAGATCTCTAGAAGGCCTGGTCTCCTGAGGGCCTTGTCTTGTGGCCCTCCCCTTTACTCATGTAGGGAACACCAAGAGGACATTTCCAGTGAAAACCTGGTCTCCTGGGGAACTTGTCTCATGACCCTCCCCCACTCTCTGTGAGAGAAAACCAACAAGCCCCATGTCATGAAAGATCTCATCTTATGGCTGCCCCCATCCTTCCACCAAGGAATGCCAACAGGCCCAGACTTCAGAGGACCTCTCCCATAGCCATCACTCTACTCCATGGAAGAACACCAACAGGTACAATCCTGTGGGGGCCTTGAATTGTGCCACCCGCTTCCCTCTACAAGGGAATGCCAATGGGTCCAATCTCCTCAGGGCCTCATGGCCCACCACCTCCATCTACCAGGGAACACCAACAGACCTGACGTCATGAGGGTGTCATCTCCTGACTCTCCCTCTCCCTCCATCAGGAAACACCAATAGGCCCAGGCTTTTGAGGGGCTTGCGTCCTATCCACGCCCTCCCTCCAAAAGATAATGCCAGCTAACTGAATCTCAGGAATGTCCCATGGCATTTCCCCTCCATCTATGAGGGAATGCTAAAAAGCCTGGTCTTGTGAGGGTCTGCTAGCCCCCACCATCCATGCAAAGAAGGAATGCCAATAGTTTTTCACTCCTGAGGATCTAGCGCCTGTTGGCCCCATTGTACCAGGAAATGCCAACAGGTTCAACTGAGTGAGGGCCTAGCTTCAGGTCCTGCCACTTCCTTACCAAGGGACCACCAGGGAGCCCAGTCTCAAAAGGGCCTGAAGTACTGAAGGCCTCTTCTCGAGACTTACCTTCTTGCTCCATTAGGGAATGCCAGTGGGCCAGTTCTCTTGAGTACCTGATCTCAGGGCCTCATCTCATGATTCTCCCCTTCTGTCCATGATTGAACACCAACACGCCCATCTCTTGAGGGTTTATATAGCGCCCAATCTCCCAACAGCATACAAATAGGCCTAAATTTGTGAGGGTCTCATGTCCCTCCCCTTCTCTCCATGAGGGAAGACTACCAAGCCCCATCTTATAAGGGCCTGTCTCCCGGCCTTCCCACTCCCATTACAAGGGAACACCAACCTGGTGGTTTTCCCCTTCCTCCGATAGGGAAAACCAACTGGCCCAATATCCTGAGGGCTCCCTCTCCTGCCCAACCACAACTAGAGGACACAAACAGGTCTGATCTGGTGAGGGTCTGGTGGCTGTCCCCTTCCTCCTGGAGGGAACACCAACAGTTCCAATTTTGGGAAGGCCTGGACTCCTGGCCCTCCTTTTCCCTACATGATGGAACATCAACAGGCCCAATCTCATGAGGGGACATCCACCCCTTCCACAGTGGAATGCCAGCAGGCCTGAACTTGAAGGGCCTGATCTCCTGAGGGCCTCAATTCATCTCACTCCCCTCCCCCTCTCCCCATATCCATGAGGGAAAACTAATCTCATGAGGAACTCATCTTATGGCCTTCCTCCTGCTTCCACCAAGGAAGGCTAAAAGACCTCATCTCATCAGGGTCTCGAGCACCAACACCTCCCTTACCCAGAGAACACCAGTAGGCCTGATGTCATGAGGTTCTTCACTCCTGGCCCTCCCTTTCACTCTTTCAGGGAACACCAACAGACACATTGACACTCACACATGACCAACCTCTACATCAAAGAAGCCTGCAGTCATACTACTGTGGCACTGGATCCCATCAGATCTCAGAAGCTAAGCAGGGTCAGACCTGGACGGGAGATGGCCTGGGAACACCAGGTACTGCAGGCTTGGGAGAAGGACCTGACAACCCACTCCCAAAAAATAATCAGCCATTGGAAATCCTACGAATAGTAGGGAAGCACTGAAAATAGTGTTTCATCTGTTGTATATTGGGTCACTATGAGTCTGACACCAACTCAACAGCACCTAACAACAACCACCTCAAAGAAATACCAAGTCCCTTTCCTCCTCACCAGTGGAACAGTGTTCAGGAAATCTGTCTTCACTGTCTAGCCGTGCTGCAGGCCTTACACACTGTCAACCTGTAAGTCTATCTATCAACCAGGGTAACCTCATGTCTCTCCCTTCTCAAATACCTGCCTATTCCTTACTTCTCCACCATAAGAGAATATCATAGAGATAAATAGAACACTTTTTCAAGTGTTATTTGATTACATTTTAATCATCAATATCCAAGGACCCTGGTTTCCAATATTTCATCTCTCTACGAAAAAGAACATTTGTACAGAGTGCTCTCTGGTCATTTAGGTTAGGTTAGGTGCTGTCAAGTCAGTATCTGACTCATAGTGACCCTCATAGGGTTTCCAATGGCTGACTGTTTCGGGATTGCCTTGGGAGTGGATTGCCAGGCCCTTCTCCCATTTTTGCGGTGCTGGGAATTGAACTCGGGACCTCAGAGACTGCAGCACAGTCCTCTACCAACTGAGCTAAATCTCTGGTCATATTTCAGGTATTTCCAGGTGCTGGGACTCTGCAAGGAATGGGGGTTACTTGGAGTAGGATATATCTCCAAGCTGTCTTCTTCCTTCTTATCTTTATTTTGAATCTTGGATTTCATGTGCCTATAGTAGAGGACTAAAATCATGGTCTTTTCCCCATTCCTACATTTTTCTGAACTGATTTCAAGAGTCTGGTTTACTTTTTTGACAATTTTTCATATCTGGTAAGGAAAAGGGGTGAACCCAGTAAGACAATGGATTAGGGGAAAAGTGGGGAATAAACAGGAAAGGCAACTTTGCGGTAATTGGTGTGGGTTGAAGGATTCTGTACCAGACAAGGCAAGAGTGTTGGGTGGGGACTGATAGGGAAGAAGAGGGGGCATATAAGTGGGATCATCTGACCTTCTCCTATTCATTGCTCTCATCTTGATCAGGAGTCTTTCGTTTCTTCCTCTTGGTGGTTCTTGGGCTTCATGGATGCTTATGCTTGGTTCCACTCTGTCTGACACACACACCTTTTCTCTATCAGTAGTCTGTTCCATGTGTTGTGGCTAGTAGCTACAGCAGTATCAGGACTCCTGATCTCTCTCTGTATACCTCTTAGGACAATGAACCTGCAGCTGTAGCACTGTGGCGACTGATCCCGTCAGATCTTGGAGGCTAAGCAGGGTCAGACCTGGTTAGTACTTGGATGAGAGACTGCCTGGGAATACCAGGTGCTGTAGGCTTGGGAGAAGGACCTGGCAATCCACTCCCAAAATACAATCTGCCACTGAAAACCCTATGAATAGCAGAGAAGCACTGACAATAGTGTTTCCCCTGTTGTAAGTAGAATTGGACACTGAGGCCAGGGTACCTAACAACAATGAAGGACAATGAGCAGCCACAACTATTACCTGTGATTATCCAGCAAGAAACTCTTCCAACCAATGGTACGTCTGGGGTAAAAGAGACATCACAAAGCTACCTCTACCTAACAACTCCATGGAGAAAATGGGAAGTTCAGTGAGGGGGAGTTGTAAATGCTCTGGTTAGAGAAAGGGAGAAACTCCTAAATACCCCTTAAAGAATCATGTCAA
>VMDO01016655.1:0-47203 GCA_007922755.1 Pedetes capensis
CTGTACATGAACCAGGAGGCAGTTGTTCGAATAGAACAAGGAAACACTGAGTGGTTTAAAGTTGAGAAAGGTGTGCGTCAGGCCTGTATACTTTCACCCTATCTCTTCAATTTATACGCTGAGCAAATAATCCGAGAAGCTGGACTTTATGAGGAAGAACGTGGCATCAAGATTGGAGGAAGACTCATTAACAACCTGCGTCATGCAGATGACACAACTCTGCTTGCTGAAAGTGAAGAGGATTTGAAACACTTACTGATGAAGATCAAAGATCATCGTCTTCAATATGGGTTGTGACTAAACATCAACAAAACAAAAATCCTTACAACTGGGTCAGTATGCAACTTCACAATAAATGGAGCTAAGATTGAGGTTGTCCAAGATTTTGCTTTGTTTGGCTCTATAATCAACACCCATGGAAACAGCAGTCAAGAAATCAAAAGACACATTGTTCTAGGAAAAGCTGTGGCAAAATATCTCTTTAGAGTAATGAAAAGTAAAGATGTCACATTGAAGATGAAGGTGCGTCTGACTCATGCCATGGTATTTTCAGTGGCATCGTATGGTTGTGAAAGCTGGACATTGAACAAAGGAGACAGGAAAAGAATTTATGCTTTTGAATTATGGTGCTGAAGATGTCTATTGAATATACCATGGACTGCCAAAAGAACCAACAGATCTATCCTAGAAGAAGTGCAACCAGAGTGCTCCTTGGAAGAATGGCCAGACTCTGTCATACATATTTTGGGAATGTAGTCAGAAGAGATCAATCCCTAGAGAAAGACATCATGTTTGTGAGAGTGGCAGGTCAACGCAAAAGAGGAAAACCCTCCACCAGATGGCTTGACACAGTGTCTGCAACAGTGGGCTTAAACATAAATAAGATTGTGTGCCTGGCACAGAATTGAGAAATGTGTTGATCTGCTGTACATCAGGTCGCTATGAGTCGGACTCGACTCGACGGCATCTAACAACAACAACAAGCATGATGTTATAATCAGTTCAAAGGTGAGTGAAGCACAGACGACGTTATATTTTAGGACTATTGAAATGAGTGTGCAGATTGGAAGCAAACTTTTTTTATGAGAAAATTATACTGATGTATATAATTTATTTGCATATTATACAGACAAAAATTACTTTGCATTGTTAACAGTTATCTATAATTCACATAGTTGTGAAACAGGTCACATAGAATTATAGTCAAATATCAGGAAGGAAATACTATGCACTATATATACCTATCTACAAATTTTCCTTCGAAGGCAAAGACAGACAGAACATCTTTAGAAAACACTATAATCTGCCTGTTCTGTGTTCCTCTCTTCTATCTCCCCTATCAATAACATTTGTTTTGTTTCTGTAGTTCTGGGAGTTGAACCCAGGGCCTTAGGTACACTAGGCAAATGCTCTACCATTGAGCCCTAAGTATCTAAACTTGAATTAGAGTGATCATGTCATTGGTTTGTTTAGGTAACTACATAGTACCCACTTCATGCACCAAGAATGAATCGATGATAACTCATTATTCATCTGGCTAGTGTTTATTTCAGAGTTAGCTTCAGTTTTGCCCAAAAAGATTTTAAGAAACTTTTTGTTTAGTTGTTTATTTGTTTGAAGGACTGATTGAACCCAGGGCATTCCACCACTGACCTTCACTCCCCAACCCCTTTTATTAATTTTTTATTTTGAGACAGGGTCTCACTAAATTGCACAGGTGCCTCTGGCCTCCAACTTGCAAATCCCCTGGCTCTGCCTCCTGAGTCACTGGGATTACAGGTGTGAGCCACCATGCCCAGCTTTTACAAAAGGGTTTTTTTTTATGTAAAACTTCTAGGAAAGCATTAGTCTCTTTTGTGCTGTTATAAAAGAATATCCCCCATGTCTAGTATACTATACTGTTGTTGTTGTTGTTGTTAGGTGCCATTGAGTCGGTATCCGACTCATAGCGACCCTCATAGGGTTTTCAATGGCTGACTGTTTCGGGATTGCCTTGGGAGTGGATTGCCAGGCCCTTTTCCCATTTTTGCGGTGCTGGGAATTGAACTCGGGACCTCAGAGACTGCAGCGCAGCGCTCTACCCACTGAGCTAAATCCCAGCCCGCAGTATACTATACTAGGAATGACAAATTAAAGATAAATTGGGTTGCAGTCATCATCAAAAAAGATATCTCAAGATCTATTCTGGAATACAATGCTGTCAGTGATAGAATAATATCCATATGCCCACAAGGAAGACCAGGTAATATGACTACTGTTCAAATTTATGCACCCATCACTAAAGCCACAGATGAAGATCAGGAAGATTTTTACCAGTTCTTTTAACCTGAAATAGATCATACATTCAATCAGGATATATTGATAATTACTGATGACTGGAATGCAAAAGTTGGAAACAAAGAAGAAGGCTCAGTGTTTGGAAAATATGAGCTTGTGACAGAAATGATGCTGGAGATCACATGATAGAAATTTGACAGCTCAGTGACCTTTTCATTGCAAATATATTTCTTCAGCAAAATAAAAAACGACTATACACATGGAGCCAGCAGCCATACCACTGTGGCAGCCCATCCCATCAGATCTAAGCCGGGTCAGGCCTGGTTAGTACTTGGATGGGAGACTGCCTGGGAACCCCAGGTGCTGTAGGCTTGGGAGAAGGACCTGGGAACTCACTCCCAAAAAACAATCAGCTGTTGAAAACCCTATGAATGGCAGTGAAACACTAATAATACTGTTGTGCTTGTTGCACAAAAGGTTGCTACAAGTCAAATACCAACTCGACAGAACCTAACAACAACAATATACACATAGAATTCACCAGATGGAACATACAGGAACCAAATTGACTACATTTATGGAAAGAGACCATGGAAAAGCTCAATATCAAAAGACAGAAAAAGAGTAGGTGGTGATTGTGGATCAGACCATCAACTGCTCATATGCAAGTTGAAATTGAAACTGAAGAAAATTAGAATAAGTGTATGATAGCCAAGGTATGACCTTGAGAATATCACACTTGACTTCAGAGGCTACTTCAAGTAAAGGTTTGATGTGTTAGACACAAATGATAGAAAATCAGACAAGTTGTGGCATGACATCAAAGACATCATTCGTGAGTAAAGCAAAAGGTTATTAAAAAGAGTAGAAAAACCGAAAAGACCAAATTACACGTCAAAAGAGACTCTGAAACTTTCCCTTGAATATTAAGCAGCTAAGATAAAAGGAAGACATGATGAAGTTAAGGAACTAAACAAGATTTCAAAGGGCAGCTCAATAAGACAAAATCAGATATTATAATGGCACATACAAAGAGCTGGAGACAGAAAACAAAAAGGGAAGAACACACTCTATTTTTCTCAAGGTTAAGGAATTGAAGAAAAAATTCAAGCCTCGAGTGGCAATATTGAAAGTCTCTACAGGGAAAATATTAAGCAACATAAGAAACATCAAAAGAATATGGAAAGAATACACAGAGTCATTATGCTAAAAAAGAAGTAGTGGATGATCAACCATTTCAAGAGGTTGCATATGATCAGGAACCAGTGGTACTGAAGGAAGAAGTGCAAACTTCCTTGAAGGAATTGATGAAACACAAGGCTCCAGGAATTGATGGAATGCCAATAGAGATATTTTAACAAACAGTTGCAGCCATGGAGGTGCTCATTTGCTTATGCCAAGAGATTTGGAAAATAGCTACCTAGCCAACTGGCTGGAAGAGATTCATATTTGTGCATACCCCCAAGAAAAGGGATCCAAGTGAATGTGGAAACTACCAAACCATATCATTAATATCATAAACAAGCAAAATTTTGCTAAAGATCATTCAAAAGCAACTGCAGCAGTATGTAAACATAGAAATCTTGGAAAATCTAGCCAGATTAAGAAGAGGACAAGGAACCAGGGATATCATTGCTGATGTCAGACAGATATTAGGTAAAAGCAGAGAATACCAGAAAGATGTTTATCTATGTTTTATTGACATGCAAAGGCATTTGTGCGGATCATAACAAATTATGGATAACACTGCGAAGAATGGGAATAACAGAACACTTAATTGCACTCAGGAGGAATCTGTACATGGACCAGAAGGCAGTCATTCAAACAGAACAAGGAAACACTGCTTGGTTCAAAATTGAGAAAGGTGCATGCTGGGGCCGTATATTTTCACCAGACTTCTTCTATCTCTATGCTGAGCAAATAATCTGAGAAGGTGGATTATATGAAGAAGAATGTGGCATCATGATTGGAAGAAGCCTCATTAACAATTTGAGTCATGTAGATGACACAACTCTGCTTGATGAAAGTTAAGAGGATTTGAAACATTTACTGAGGAAGATCAAAGAACACAGCCTCCAGTATGGATGGCACCTCAACATCCACAAAACAAAAATCCTTACAAGTAGGTCTTTAAACAACTTCATTATAAATGGAGGAAAGATTAATGTCCAATATTTTGATTTACTTGGTTCTATAATCAACACTCATGAAGTAGCAGTCAAGAAATCAAAAGGCACATTGCATTAGGAAAAACTGTTGCAAAAGAGCTCTTTAAAATATTGAAAAGTAAAGATAGCACATTGAAGAATAAGGTCACTGATACATTCCATGGTATTTTCAGTTGCCATAGTATTTTCATGTGGTTGTGAATGCTGGACACTGAATAGGGAAGATGGGAGAAGAATTGATGCTTCTGAATTACGGTGCTGGAGATGAATATTGAATATACCATGGACTGCCAAGAGAACCAATAGATCTGTCCTGGAAGTGCAACCACTCTGCTCCATGGAGTCAAGGGTGGCTATACTGAATCTTAACATATTTTTGGACATGTAGTCAGAAAAGAACCAATCCCCGGAGAAGGTATCATGTTTTAGAGAGTGGCACATCAACAAAAGAGGAAAATCCTCTACTAGATGCATTGACACAGTGTTTGCAACAATGGACTTAAAACATAAAAGATTTCCTGTGCCTGACACAGTGTTTGGGAGTGTTTTGTTCTGTTGTACATAGGGTCACCATGAGTCAAACCCAAATCAATGGCACCTAACAACAACATAACAAAATACCTGAGACTGAGTAATAAAAAAAATTATTTCTCACAATTTTCAACACTTAAAAGTTCAAAATAAAAGCACTAGCCAGTTCAGTTATCTAATGAGTGCTTCATCCGGCTGCCCAGATGATGCCTTAAGTTTGTGTCCTCTGGAGGGGAGGAACCCTGTGTCCTCACAAAGGCAGAGGAGCTAATGAGACTGAATCCAGTCTCATAAGCCCTTTTTTATGATACCTTAAGCCACTGATGAGAGTGGAAGCTTTGTGGCCCAAATTCCTGCCATTAGCCTCACCTCCAACACTATTGCATAAGGGATTAAGTTTCCATCACGTTAATTTTGCAAGGCACCAAAACATTCAAACTACAGCCCCAGCCATCAATAGGTGGAATTTAATTTCCTCTCAGATATGGCTTTCCATATCTCAATTCTTCTAAATAACAGAATCCCATGGAATTAACACTGCTAACTCATGATGCTGGGTCATAGAAAGCATTTATCACCTTTCATGGCTCTCTCTGGGGACATGCTTTTGCTAACTGGAGCTTCCACATGAGAAGTTTGCTATCTTGAAGAGACTATGCTAGAGAGACCTCAAGGAGAGATACCTGAGGTATTGTAGCTGTTACAGCCTCTAGATATTTGTGTCTTAACAGGACACGAGAGTAAAGGCTTCAAAATGACTCAGATACTGAGCAAGAACTACCTAACCACTCCTGATCAATACTCAGAACTGGAAAAACAATAATAATCAACCATTATTCCTTTATACTATTAAGTTTGCAGCAATTTATTACTCAACAATAGATAGCCAGAACAGCTTCTTTAAGAGGCAGTGAAATATTTAGGACCTGAAAACCTCTGAGTACAGCCATAAGGTACAGAGGAGTCTCTAGTTAACCAATATGCTATTCTCATTTCTTCAGCTTGACTGCACATATAAGAGCTCATGATAGTAATTCATTCTTCAATAGGAAAGTCTAAACTAGTGATAAAACCCAGGCACTCCACAAAGCATAGTTCCTTATTTCCATGGTAACCTTCATTGACAGTGAAGCCATTTTCTTCATTTCTTGGTGGAGATTCATACAAGAAAATACAATGAAATATACAATATTTTCCTACAAAAAATGTTACCTTAATACAATTCTGTGCTCCATGAAGAGCTGAATATGGTCTAATATTTGACACAAAGCATCCAATCATTGTGGAGATAGAATATCGTTCAGAGAGAATAAGTGATGTGTCTGAAGTCTCACTATATATTCACTACACAAAGTTTGAATGCCCGGCCATTTCTTATTTTGCTCCCATTAGATATCAAAGTCTCAGTGCCCTGCCTTTTAATGATCTCAAGGAGCTGAAGTGAATAGAAAATGTTTAATTTCATTTTTAAAAAAATCTTTAAATTTAAAAACAGTGGTACAAGTAACATACCTTCTGTATCACTGTTTCTTCTTTCATTCATTTACCAAATGTTTATGTGTATATTTATAGAAATTAACAGAATCAAGCACTTCAGAACTGGATCCCTCTCCCCAAAAGTGGTAGGATCCAAAGAACATGTAGTGGTGAGTGTAAATTCAACAATTAAGGAAACAAGTTCCTTCACACACAAAAATAATTAAAAAGAAGTATCTTTAAATGTACTAAGAAGAAGGACTCTCTGATTTAGTGGTCCAAGGTCAATACATTTCATTGCAATGACATCTACATTTTTAGATGAAGGTAAGTGTGGCCAGTGCTCAACAAAATTGTGAGGCCGTCATGCTGAAAATTGTTGTTGTTAGGTGCCACTGAGTCAGTTCCAACTCATAGGGACCCTCATGTGGCAGAATTCTTAAAAATCAAAGAAAAATGTGGCAGAGCTCTGATCAATGTACCTCAAACTACCCCTGAAACTACACTAATCCCTGGGATTTTCATTTATATTGCTAGCTATTTCATAAGCTAATATGACCTCTGTTCCCTTTTTTTTAGGAATCAAAAGTATCGTATGAGTCAATGATGGTCTCACATTTCTACCCTTGGAAGATCCAGTGGAGATTCCACTTCTGGTAATATTGCAGAGCACACTATTTGGACCATCTACCTATTTGAAAACAACTAAAAAAGGCCAGACATCTATCTAAAGCATCTTAAAAACATCAAACACAACAAAATGGTAAGAAATTATTACGGCAAAATCTAAGTGAAATTTTGAACCTAGGCAATAAAGCCCCTTTCATCCTAAAGAAAATTTCAAAACAGGCAAAACTGTGTCTCAATTTTGAATACTTGGTTGTGGATGGCTGCAAAAGTCATGAAGGCAGAATATGGAATTCCAGGCCCAAGTTCGACCTAATGTAGTCTAGTAGGACACCACCACCTCTTTAAAGATGGAACTACATTCAGTTGCCCCGTAAGGTGTGGGAGACCCAAAAGTAAACCTCCATCCACTTTCTAACTTCAAAGAAATTTGTGTTGGTGTTGAACAGTATGGGAATATGAGAGTCTGAGAAATTGGGAATCATATTTGACCCTCATTTGGACCTACACCTGAATTACCATCACTTGTTCCTGTTTGTTGTTGTTATGTGCCATTGAATCAAGTTCAATTCTTAGTGACCCTATCTATATATAACAGAATGAAACATTACCTAATACTGCACCATATACACAATATATTTTATGTTTGAGCCCATTGTTGCAGCTACTGTGTTTCTTCCCATTTTGAGTCATGCCTTATCAGCAAATGGAAGCCCCCAGGGTTCTACCCCATCTTCTTTATTAAGGTTGACTCTACTTTGAGAAGGCAACTTTTCCCCAGTCTTTTCTTGAATGCCTTCCAGCCTGATGGGCTCATTTTCTGGTGCTATATTTGATAGGGCTTCTCTGCTGTTCGTAGAATTTTCCATGGCTAATTGTTTCAAGTCTGGCCTGCTGGGTTCTTCTGTTTAGTCTGTCTTAGTCTGGAAGCTCAGCTGAAACCTGTCCACCATGGGTGGCCCTACTGGTATCTGAAATGCTGATGGTATAGCTTTCAGCATTGTACAATACACAAGCCCCTACAGCACAACAAGCTGACAGACACATGGGGGACCATCACCTGGATTATCAAAAAAAAAATCATAGGTTTTTAAAATAGAACAAAACAATAAGTCATAGAGCTAAGCAAGACCATGTGTGAAGAAAATTGTTTGTGGCCTGAGCATGAATTCCAACTCATGGTGGCCCATGTGATTTTAGAGAGAAATGGCTCCGTGAAAATCTGGTACAACTACCCAGGAAATGCATCCAGTCATCCAGTCTGTGACAGACCTCTTTCATTTGTCTAACTTACTGACCATTTCTCACCTCTCATGACTGATTAAGGATTAATAATACTGTCAGAAGAGCCTGAGGAAGATATATGGGACTTTGATAACTCCAGCTAGATGCCAAAGAACTGCAGAGTTTGGAGAAATTTTCTATTGGAATTGAGGACAGAGAGAATGATCTGAGTGGCAATAATGTTAAAATTGACCTGAGCCTATGTGCCCAAAACCAGTGTTAATTAAGAATTTCCCTCACCTTTCCACATTATGTGAAGTGGCTAATCACAAAGGGTCACTCAACCCTTATATATCCCAGGATAAGACCACATGCAATTCTCCCACCATACTGTAGGACTGGATGGAATCTGATGCAAATGATTCCCCAGAATTCCACCTCTACACAACCCCAGACCCCATTCCTTTTCTTAAAAATGTACATCTCTAATAAACATTCCTGATATTGTAATAGACTGAATAAAATAATCTCCTTAATCACAAAGAGCATTTTTCTATAAGTGGTAAATAGACATGCTCTACAAGTAGTGTGGATAAATGATATTCAGATTTTTGAAACGTATATCAAGATTTCTAAACAATGAACTTGTAGGTGGGAATGAGGTGAATTTCACCTGGATTATAAAGGATATGTTTTGCTAGAAGTAAGCTGATCTAATTATTGAACGAATCTTTCAGCTAACATATATTCACATCAGTAAAGAGAATCTCAACTTTGAAACAAAAGAGAGGAAAGCAAATGAGACAGATCAGTTGAAAACTGCACGCATTTGGAACTAGACCCACATTTGAATATCAGGCTTTGTGGCCAATAGGCTATGTAATCTGGGGGGAGCTTAGTGTAATTGCTGTTCCCAGTGGATTCCTTATGTACTCTTTTAGCTGAATCTTGGCTGTCTGTTAAGCCACACATCTTTTAGGCTTTTTCTGTGTGAGCGACTATATGTGAAGACTGGTCAGGGTGCTCCTCATTTTTCCTTCTCAGAATGGCTGTGACTAAACTGTCATGATTTGCCATTAAAACCTAGGCTATGATAATAAAGTTAAATTTATGACCACAAGATGTGTAAATATGAGTATATCAAGAAGGTATGATCTTATATTAATCTTGTTCCCTCTTTGACAGAAACTGGGTGCATAGGTCAGAGAAATATGTGGTAGAAATGTCAAGACCTGTGGCAAAGTTACTCATAGGGCTACAAAGAAGATGTGAGGGATAGTTATAAATTTAGGGAATTTTAACTAACAATAAATATTCTTAGAGGAGTCTAAAGTAGAACAAGGTATATTGTGATTAAAAAGTATACATTGTTTACACATTGCTCATCCTTCTGGGTTACCAGAGCCTAGACTTTCTTTGTCCTTGAGCTATTTTATGATTCTGCAAGTTAATAGACAGGAAAATTCTAACTAATGCAGTGAAATTTTAGTTAAAGGTCTTCTCTCTTGTGGACAAACCAATTTTGCCTCCCTGTGCAACTCAGTTCTTTTACTTCCTGTATATTTGTTATCCTGATTTTTTCCTATTTTTCTTTCAAACTCATTCTAACATTTGTTTGGTTCTCTTGCTAAATGAGTAAAATGTAACCTTTTAGCATATTCATTTTTCTATCAGTAAGAGGCATGATTTTACCTTTTTCTAAAGTCATTGGACTTTTTTAAGTCCAATGAAAACGAAAACCAACAATACTATGTGAAATAATACAGAGACCAGAAATACTGTCATGTGTCTCTCGCTAACTACTTGTATCAGCGAGTAAACTGCTCCTGGTAGCTAAGCCTGTAAACCAATTAAAATCACTTATATTGCTCCACAAGGACCACTTGGAGACTCTCAAGTCTCTAACCTACTAATCCAAAGCTATTCATAATATCACAAGCTGCCCAACTGCATTAGCTCCCTGCCATGCTACACCTGACTTAAAATCACTCAATTCAGGCCCTGAAAATCCTGTTAACATCCTTCCTTTTGGAACACCACAATTTCTTTTTCCTTTTCTTTTTCTTTTCTTTTTTTCATGCATTGTTTTAGAGGGATGCTCTCCTTTACTGCATTAAGTTTAAAAATCCCCTACCTGAATTTTTTGCCTGATTACCATATTTGCCTCTCTGTGTGTGTGTATGTGTGTGTGTGAGTGTGTATGTGTGTGTGTGTGTGCAAGTGCTCACTTTTGCCTATATGTGCTAGAGTCACAGAGGCTGACAATAGGAATTATGACCATTAACTATTTCTACTAGAAGATATACAACAGGTGCCCAATCTGAGATTATACAGTCAAGTTGCCTTTCCCCTTTTCTTTTTCCTTTTTCTTTTCCTTCCTTTTCTTTTCTCTTCTCTTCTCTTCTCTTCTCTTCTCTTTTCTTCTCTTCTCTCTTCCAGTACTTAAGTCAAGTCTCTATGTTAGGGAGGTAGGTCAGGGTTTGTCAACATCTAGCATAATGGTACATGTATATTAGGTGCCCAAATTTTTACATAAATTAAAAAGCATCTTTATAGGTGCAAATATATTCACTGTATTTAAATGTGTAGGAGCAGTACAGTTCACATCTTTCTTTCTAACTAAACTGGTCTGATCTTTCTCTCATGCCCCCCCTCAACTGATACACATACACACTCACACAGGATATAGAGGACAGTGAGAATAGAGCTATTGAGCTCAAAGTATTCATTTCAGTTCAGCCCTATGAACTGAGTCCTGTCTTTTAGCTAACACAGTCTTTTTCTGATTAATATTGTGTAGTACACGGCAATGGCATATTTTGTTAATGTGGCCTTTTGTCCCTTATGGTCTATCCTACAGAATGACCACCCTGGTCCCATATCTGCAACCCTACCCAAAGTTTATCCTTCCAGTTGCCTGACCCTAACATTGACTGATCCTACTGACAGTCTTTGTAAGGCCCAGCTGAGATTAATGGCCACCTGCCATCAGCTCATATCCTGAAATCATCCCCACCCATTACCCCCCACCCCCTGTCCCACAGAACCTTTTCTTCCACAGAGACCCAGTTGGTGGCATCAAAATGTTGGGGCCGCTGCTCTAGAGGAAATCAACCAATTCCTGCTAGACATACATAGAACCTCATCCCAAAGGCCCATTTACCTTAGTTTCTATTTTTTCTTTCCCAGATCTGCAGGACAAGTATTGCTGGTCACTTCTTTAACTCCAGTATATGGTACAGAGTACATCTCAAAATGTTTGATGAAAGGAAAAAGGAGATTATTTGTTAGGTGAATGAACATTTATATAATAACTTAAAAAACTAAGGTTCTGCCATGATTAGGGCACTTTACATAAAAGTATTGCAACCCAATGTTCCCCACACCTTCCTCATTCTATTCTTATTTTATTTATTTATTTAGTTACTTTTTTTTTTTTGGCAGTAGTTGGGGGTGGAACCAAAGGCCTTGCACATACTTGGCAAGGGCTCTACCACTAGAATATACCTCCAGCCCATTTTTTATTTTTTATCTTCAGACAGGGTCTTGCTAAACTATGTGAGCTGCCTCTGGTCTCAAACCTGCAATCCTCCTGCCTCCACCTCCCAAGTTGCTGGGAATGCAGACATGAGCCACCACACTGGCCTGTCTCCCCTGTTTGAGAGATCAGAAAACTAAAACGCTCACAAAGCATAGGCAGAAGACCAGAGGGTAGTAGGGTTCACATCCCAGCCAAACCCACCAGCTCCACCAAGCTGCCTCTGCATCTCTGGCCTCCCTCACCAGTCTGTAGGCAGAAAGTGGGGGAACAGAAGCTATCGCTGCCAGGGGAATTCCCGCTTCCTTTCACGAGCCAGGCACTGGATTCTTCATGAATTTTAAACAATCTTCATGTGTCAGTGAAGAAAGAATATGTGCAAGTTAAGAAGTAGCAATAGGAACACAGGAAACAGACTCATTCAGAAGTTTTCTGACAATGTAAAATGTTTTCCCTCTTTGCTTCCTAATGTTTGAGAACGTGACACAGGGTTCAAGGATTGAACCAAGCAGCACTGCCGGGAGACCACTCAGTGCCCTCATGGGCCTGACAAACACAGTACAAATAACTGATCTTGGAAGCTGCACTGGTAAAAATGTTTAAGTGAGTTCCCAGAATCTTCCAAACCTCATTCTAGCTTTTACTCAAGTTAAAAAATTTTTCACTATTTTTATGGACTCTTCTGATTGATACTTTTTCCTGATCTTGGAAAGAGTTTGAAAATAAAGTTCAAAGAAGAAAATGAAATGGTGTATAATTTATCATGATCTCTTTCTTTCATTCTATCTGCAGGTATGTATATGTATATGTAAAATTGTGAAATTTGGGATTATATTTTTATATGTGTATATCCATATGTATAAATGCACATTTACTACTTCTTTTGTGTCCTTAAATTTGTCATAAGCATTCCTCCACATTCTAAAAAATATTTTTAGTGACTATGTAATATTCTACTCTACACTTATAATCAAGATGAAAAATATTTTATCGCTGAATATTTAAATTATTTCCATTTGTTCAGTGTCATACATTATTAGAAGAACCAATGTTTGCTAAAGCTTTCACACTTTTTTAAATAGAAAAAACCTAATTAAAAAATAGAAATATCTGTGATATTAGAAATGTTTTATGTCACACTGTCCAGGAGTGTGAACAGTACTTATATGTAGCTACTGAGTTCTTGATGAGTGTCTGGTGCAAATAAGGAATTCAATATTTTATTTTACTGAATTTTAATGAATTTAAACTTAAATAGCCTCATGTAGCTAATGACCCCGTTACTGGCTAAAGCAGAATTTGGGGAGGTCAGAGCACCACGTTCCTGAAGGATTTGTTTTTATGCAGGAACACCCCCATCTTGTGGTCTGTTGCAATATTACCTCTGAAACTGGTTGAAGCCAAAATGTATTTAAAGTTGTAAGTACAATTTAATCTTCTAACTTCATGCTGTTCATGGATCATAAAACTCAACTAGTAGTTTACATAACATATCTGCACATTTAAAGATTGGTATTGCTAAAACACACTCACTGCCCAGGATAAATGCCTAGGCAAATGCTAAGAATGAGTGTGTGGGCTTTGCCACATGGGGTAGAATCAGCCTCATGATGATCCTTTATTAAATAGCACCTACTGGCACCTAAAATTAGCCTCTTCTTCCTTTGGTCTGCTATGCAAAGGCCCTCTGCTTTAAAGCGTTTTTAAAAACCTTTATCCTCATAGTTTTTCCACCATGTGCACATATGTTTATTGCCATTGCTTGTTCTACAGATCTACCCAGCATTTTGTTTACAGAGTCCACATTGTAAGTTTTATTGACCTATTGTCCCCCTGACTCAACTCAATCAATCCTTCCCTCAAATCTAGCACATAATTCTCAAAAATGCCTTTAGGTACATACACACACACACACACACACACACACACATGCGTACACACACACACACAAATACACATACTATGCTCTCAAGATATATATATATATCTCAAGATATAAATAAAAAATTCACATGCATATATAGATTTATGTACCACTGTGGTGTCCAATCACATCAGATCTTGGAAGCTAAGCAGGGTTGGGCCTGGTTAATATTTGAATGGGAGACCACCTGGGAACACCAGATGCTGTAGGCTTGGGAGAAGGACCCAGCAACCCACTCCCTCAAAACAATCAGCCATTGAAAACCCTGTGAATAGCAGAGAAGCACTAACAATAGTGTTTCATTTGCTGTACATAGAGTTGCTATGAGTCAGACACCAACTCAATGGCACCTAACAACAACAACATATAGATATATACATATGTTGTTATTAGGTGACATTGAGTCATATCTGACTTATAGCAACCCTATGTACAATAGAGCAAAACACTACCCAACACTACCACGCACAGGATCTTTCTATGTTTGAGACCATTGTTGCAGCCACTGTGTTTCTTCGCATTTTGAATTGTTGCCACATCAGCAAATGAAGGTCTCAGGTGCTTTGCTCCATTCCTGTTATTAAGGCTGACTCTACTTTAAGGAAGCAACTCTTCCCTAGTTGTCTTTTGAATGTCTTCCAGCCTGAGACAGTTGGTGTTCATTTTCCAGCACTATATTTGACAGTGACTCTCTACTCTACATAGTATTTTCAATGACTAATTGTTTCAGGAGTGAGCTGCTGGGTCCTTCTTAGTCTGTTTTAGTCTGGAAGCTCAGCTGAAACCTGTCCACCATGGGTAGCCCTGCTGGTGTCTGAAATACTGATGGCATAGCTTTCAGCATCACAGCAACACTCAAGCCCCATGGCTCAACAAGCTGACAGGCACATAGAGGAAATATATACATTTATGTATAAATATTTTATTCTAATATATGAATTACTAGTGATTCTGGGAGGGATAAAGTGCTCCCTCTCCTTTATTCCAACTAACTCAGAACTAATTAAGAAGTAGGCAACAGTAGAAGGCAATTGTTCTGTCTCCTGACAGAACAATTTAAGAGTGTGGTTTTGTGGTGCAGCAATGATGAAATTCCAGTACTAAATCCCAGAATTAGACTTTTATACCAACTCACAAGCTTCTCTGGAGTACCATGGGCCTCGACTCCCCCCAGGTTCAGGTCATGGTAAGAATGACAAGACAGCCAGGTATGGCAGGGCAGGCCTGTAATTCTAGCACTAGAGAGGCTGAGGCAGGAGGATCATGAGTTCAAGGCCAGCCTAGAAAAAAACATGATACATACTGTGTGCAGCTAGCCCCAGAGAGAGCAAGAGATGGAAGAAAGAAAATGGAAGGAAAGAAAGGAGAAAATCTACAACAATGAGCAGGACAAGAATTCTGCATCTCTTAATCATTTCTACTTTGGCAAAAATAATGAAAGGTTGATAATGTCGTTTAGTGAAAACTACTCCTTACAAAAACTGGAAGATTGGGAAAAATATTCATACTAATAGAAATGGATAAGTGAAGCCATGCATGGCAGTGGAAGCCTGTCATCCAGTGGCTCAGGAGGCAGAGATAGGAGGATCACAAGTTTGAGACCAGAGGCAGTCTGCCTAATTTAGGGAAACCCTTTCTCAAAAAGTAAAAAAAGAGGATGGGCTGGAGGTGCAGCTCAGTTGTACAGCACTTGCTAAGCATGCAAGGTCGAGACCCTGGGTTTAACACAAAAAACAAAAAACAGAAAAAAACAAAAAACAAGCAAAAAGGATAAGTGATATTCTAGTACAATGTTACCCAAATTTTCAGTTTGACAAAGTAAGTTAAGCTTTACCTAAGAGCTGTCAGAAAGAAAAATAGGCATTTACTCATCTGTACAGCTCTTCATATCACTGCTCATCTTTCTCAGCCAGAGGGATCATAGATCAGATTGCATTAATAAATGACTCTAAAACCAAAACAATAAATACTGTCATCAAACTCATACTTGGCTTCAATGTGTATGAGAGACTTTGTAAACTCAATGGTGATTTCTAGTTCAAAAGCTCTTATTTTATAAAATTGTTTGAAAGGCAAGAAGTTCTAATGTGAAAGAAAAAGTTAATAATTACATAAATGTACTACAGCAATAATGATAAAATATAAAATATAACAAAAACTTTTCATTCACAACAACAATAAACATGTAAAACTCTAGTTGTAGGAATTCAACCAAAGGGTGTACTTGCAGTTGTACTTACCAGTTTACTATAGAGATACTCATCACAGAGGTTTATAACGGCCTAATAAAATAATGACAATAGGAGATTTTCTATATAAGCTAACATAGCAAAAAAAATTTTTTAATCTGATAACTCCATATCATACCGGGTACCAAAGACTTAATAGGCCATCAAACAATAAATCTAAGAATAATTTTATTGGATCTACTGGTATGTCACTCTAGGACTTGATATTAGACATAAAAATTTGCATTTATATGAATTGTAGGCAATTCAGCAATAGGTAGACTTTTCTAGTAAGAGAAGAAGTCAGGAATTTGCTGGGACCTGAGACACTTGAGGCAAGTATGATACCACCACCAGGCCAAAAGGCAGACCTGAGGACGTATGGGCTCATGGAGGACATAGGTGTTCATGGAGGACAACTTTTTGGAAAAAGGAGAGGTGTAGGCTCTGTACGTAGTCCTATGTTTAAAGAAAAGATTTAATCTGGTCTTTTCTGCATCAAGAGATTAAATGAAATAGCTGTCAACCCCCTGTCACAGGAGCAGTTGGGAGAGAGGGAAGTGGGGCCCAATTTCCGGACAGCACCCTGAGAACTGACTGCATATCACCTGAAATTTGGTAGTCAAAGCCTGGCACTTCTCTGATTAAAACTAGCACCAGGGCCAGGATCACAAAGACAAATGCCTCAAGCCACCAGACCAGCATCATAAAAGTCTGTATCAAGCTGAGTATAGAACAGAGACAGTAATTTTGGCCATCAAATACCATATGTTGTCAAACATACCACTTACAAGGGTTGAATTTAGCCCTCCAGCAGCCAGTCTGTGACTGAGACACTGAGCTAATCCTCTCTCAAAATCTGTAGGAATCTGGTCCTGACAAGCATTCTCCATGCAGGATACTCAGATCTGTTGTGTGGTGCTAAGGGGCAGGGTGGGGGTCCTCGTCAACAGTGACACCCTGTAGCCATGAAGAGAGAGATGAGTGCAGCCTAATACAACTCTCCCTGGGTACTGGGTTTTCTGCAAAGAGAGCAGATAAGGAACCTGAGAAATTAACTAGGAACATATTAGATAGAACAATACTTGTACATACTTGGACTTGGAACATTCATATGAGTTTCAAATCTTCCTTTGAAACTTCCTTCCTTCCTTGCTTGATTGCTTTCTTCCTTCCCCCCTTCCTTCCTAACTTCTCTCTCTCTCTCTCTCTCTCTCTCTCTCTCTCTCTCTCTCATTCTCTCTCCCTCCCTCCATCCTCCCCCTCTCTGTGTCATTATGGACTGAATATTTGTGTTGTTTGAGAACATATATGTAGACATTCTAACTCCCAAAATGATGATATATTAGGAGGTGGGGCTTTCAAGAGGTGATTCAGTCATGTGTTTGGAACCCACATGAATGGGGTTGGTCTCTTTATAAAAGGGAACCCAGAGAGCTCTTGTGATATCTTTCTGCAATTTGAAGATAAAAAAAGAGGTGGCTGTGCACAATTCAGGAGGAAGCCTTCCCCAGAACCTGATCAGGCTGGAATTCTGATCATGGAAATCCATCCTCCAAAACTGTGAGAAATAAATACCTGTTGTTCGTAAGCCACTCAGTCTATGGAACTTTATTATAGCATCTTGAAGAGACTAAAACAATCCATTTTTCATCATTAATTTATTAATTTTCTCAGTGTATATTATAAAATGTCCCTTGTCAGAGTGGAGATGTAGCAGACTGTCTCCCCATTTATACTAGGTAGGTACTGAGCATAAGAAATTAATCTCTCATCAGTCTGACTACTTCCTATAAGCACACACTGTCAGAAGTTGATTACAGAATATCCTAAGAATAGAAACCTTTCTGCTAATTGTTCCATGTCAACCAATTATTTATTTGCTTTCTATTCCCATTCCTATATCTAGAGATATGGATGCAACATTGCTGGCTAGTAAATGAGCTAAGCCAACAGTTGGTGGCACTGCTTCTCAACCAAAATTCCTGATGTATAAGCATAGCAAAATTTATCCTTTTATTTACCACAAGAGGTTGTCTAAGCTCTAAGGACTTAAGAATCGCTATAGACAGAGATGTTAGGACCCAGTCCCTTAGAGACTAATCATAGAATAGGTCTTGGAATTTGTAGGTTTAACTAACATTCCAAAAATTCTAATTCAGCCAATCCATATATTACAGGATGCCTGCAGCGGTAGCCCTGTGGCATCCGATCCCGTCAGATCTCGGAAGCTAAGTAGGGTCAGTCCTGGTTAGTACCTGGATAGGAGACCGCCTGGGAACACCAGAAGCTGTAGGCTTGGGAGAAGGACCTGGCAACCCCCTCCCAAAAATCAATCTGCCATTGAAAACCCTAGGAACAGCAGAGAAGCACTGACAATAGTGTTTCCCCTGTTGTACAGAGGGTCGCTATGAGTCGGATACCAACTCGATGACACCTAACAACAACAACAACATATATTACAGGAGTATAATTCTAATGTGAAAGCAGAGAGTGACAGGGCTTTGAACTTGAGAATAGGGTGAAATAAAATTTTTTAAGGTGTATCTTCCTAATCTGAGAGGTTTGCTAACATACCCAATGATAATTGTACTTCTATCAGATCTTCCTTAAATTTCTAATGGTTTTTGAGATGTTGTTGTTGTTAGGTTCCTATGTACATACATACATATGCTCATGCATAAAGGGTTATGTCTATTGATTGTTAGAAAAGTCTCACATCTCTTAGTAATTCCTTTCTATTCTTAAATCAGATTAAAATGATTCTGTGAATCCTACCAAATCAATGAATGACTGAGATTTATATATGTTTATTGCCTTTGTTTCCAACATTTTATCAGACATTTTCAATCTCATTGATAACTGAAAGAATTTTACTATGAATACCTAACTATCTACCAGCCAGACTCTGTAATTACCATTTTACCCTTCTTGTTTTATCAGCTCTATATATGTGCATAGCATATTATCTATCAATCTTAGAATTTGATAAATTTCAGTATAAACTGGAAATATCCATACAAATATTTCACAATGAATCCATTAATTATAGTTTAAGATTTGTTTATGATTTTAATGTAAAATTTATATGCAATGAAATGTTCAAATCATTTGGGTATCAGTCAGTAAAATCAGACAAATACATACATTTATACCACCAAAATCCTTATCAAGATATAGGATGTTACCATCATCCCAGAAAGTTTTCTCATACACTGTCCCAGTAAATGCCCACTCCATCCTTCCCGTAGATGCAACCATCTACTTTAATTATTTTCCACTAGGCTTGCCTATCTGGGACTTCACAGAAATGATTTCATTATTAAGAATTTTTTGGGTGATAGGGCAAAGCTCCTTTCACTTAACATCAATTTTTCAAGATTCTTCCATGTTGTTTTTTAGAATCTTTTAAAGTTTTTTATTGATGGATAAAATTATGACTTATAAATATACTATAATTCTATACTTCATCAATTAGAGAGATACTTGACTGTAGTTTCAGGCTATAATGAATAAAACTGGTGCTTACATTCAGATAAAAGTCTTTTGTGGAAACATGGCATTACTTATCTGGGGTAAATATCTACTATTTGCTAAGTCACAGAGTGCATGTTTTATTTTATTAAACAGTCACCAGAATGAGAAAGTGTGGCAAAAAAAATTACCAGAAATTTTTATAAAATAGCTGCACAGTTTAAGCTAATTTTTATTCCCACAAATAATGTATTTGAGCTTCAGTTGCTCCATTTCTTCACTAATATTTAACATCACCTTTGTAATTTAACCTGGTATATATGTCATGATATCTGAGATTTTAAATGAACTAGCTGTCAGCTCTTCTTTGAGTAAATCTTGCTATTTGCTTTCATAATCAGAGCCATTGTAAATAACTCTAAAATATGTTTGAGTATCATCCATTAGAATATGAAGAATTAGTAGGAGATGTATGAAAGGTAGGACAAAAATAAAAATGCTCTCCCTGTCCTTAAGGAGTTTGTATTCTTGACGTCTATAGCATAAGACAACTAAATGTAAAGCCTGTGTGACTAAATCTCACTCAGGGTTTTGCAAGGTTGGAATAAAGACAGTCACTGCCAAGAGTCAACTGCCAGGGAAGTCTTTAAGCTGAAGTTTGAAAAGTGAGTGTTATTTTATTTGTTGAATAAAATGAGGAATGAGATAAACACCAGAATGAGGTTCTAAACTCAGAACAAGTGGGAAGTATGGAAAAAACACCAAAATTCTCCTTTAAACCCAGATGCAGACATTTGCAACACTCAGTGAGGCGTTGAGAGATATACCACCACCACAAGATCCCATGCCAAGACACATCAGTCTGGCTACAACTCTTGCTACCTCTTTACAATTAAATTATTTCTCATTTTTAATCTTATGTCAGAAAATTCAAACCACTATCTTTATCTACTTGTAAGATATAGAAGATTTGCCCTATAGGAGACATCAACTGAATGCCAAGTCTGACATATGTTTTCTGTTATTTTGGGTGTGGAAGCACCATGGACAGCTCTGTGCGCTGGTGGAGGCAACATTCAAAGAGGAGTGCAATTCTATCTCTGTTCTTTAAAACATGAGTCTTTTCTCTACCAGCTTTCACACTATTTTTTCCTTGGAGGTTTATATGATATAGTGCATGAGAAAAAAAAAACTTCACAGTCAGTCTTATGAAGCTCAATTTATGGTCTGTTTCTTGAACATGGTAACTAACTAAACTTCAGCTTTCTCAACTATAAATGTGCGATAATAATAGAATCTCACCTCACAGATGTTTGATGATTCCACAAGATAACAGATGTAAAGTGCTTGTGGTCTGTTTTCTGCTGCTATGACAAAATTTGCAAGATTGGGTAGTTTATAAAGAAAAGTTTCTTTAATACATGAATCTGGATAATGAGAGCCTGGTGCCAGAGTCTCCTTGTCGTCTGGTGAAGGCCTCGTGCTGCTTCAACTTATGGTAGAAGATGAAAAAGCAGATAGGTAAAAGAAGAAGAGGTTCAACATGCTATAGGTAGACTTGCTTTAAGTCAGCCAGTTCTGTGGTAAACCAGTCCTGTAAGAGCAAGAACTGACATGGGAAAGACATTACTCCATTCTTCAAGGCTCTCCCCACCATGATCAAAATACCTATTATTAGGCCATGACATCCTACATTGTCTCATTGTGAACGTCAGCCTCAATATGGGTTTTGATGGAGATGATGCACATTCATACCATAGCATGTACTTAGCACGATCCCTGGCTCATGAAAGTGCTCAATTAGCATGAGTTATTTTTGGTACTCTCTTTGATCACATTTGCCAATATCACCTGAATCCTCAGTGTATTGTTTCTAGATCACAAGTATGAAATATGCACTCACATATAGAGAAAATAACAGGCATTATGCTCAGGTGCCAAAATTTGCTGAGTTTTTAAATGTGATTCAATCTATTCTGGATATGGTTCTCCTGATTTCTTTTTGTTTTCAAAAACAATATTTGATCATCCTTTGGAATCTTTTACTATAAAATAAATGAACAAATCTAATTTTTCCTATTATCAGGCTGAAATAGGATCAGAATTCATGCCTGGAAGGAAGTTGAATGTGAAAATGTGAAATATTGGTTGGGAGGATCCTAGAATCACATGATTATGGTGGTAGAGTTCCTGGAAATTTACCTAAGATACAGGTAATTTCATCCTAGCAGCAGATCCTTGTACAAAATGTATTTGTATCCCAAAGTACTACCATGCAGTCTGTCTTTGCTCAAGTGGTATATTCTGGGGGATTCTGGGACAAAACCCCTCCTAAAATATACAAAGCTTCCATCATATTTCTGGCATACTGCCTGAAATTGTTAAGGATTTCTGTGTTAGAATATTGTGTAATTTGGATCTGAAATGTCTCCCAAAAGGTCATGTATTAAAGTTGTGGCCCCGAAGGCACCAGTTTTCAGAGAGAGTGTCTTTGAGAAGTGATTGGATAGTGAGAGCAAAAGCAATGGGGCCAAGGGCCCATGGAATGAAACCTCTGAAACCATGAGACAAAATAAATCATCCCTCTTTTAAGTTGTTTTTTTATCAAATATTTTGCTACAGCAATGTAAAACACTATTCAACACAAATGGAAATGACCCTGAGAGGGGTAACACATTCAGTAATATTTTGAGTCTCTCAGATCTTAAAGTAAATTTATTAATCAGTTGGATTTCCTCCAACAACAAATGTATGTGCTTGGAGGAGATTGAAAAAAAGTAAAAAGTACTCCTCCAGATTTGAGGCAGTTACCAGACAGAGCAAATAAGAGTTTTAATGTGGGAATAATAAACATGACAGTGCCATGTGTGCAAAGGACCTGGAAGTAGAATTGGGAGGCAGAGGATATAGAATAAGTTCTACTCCATCATTTTGTTCCTGGGTAGACTTGACAAGGCTTCAAATTCTTGGAACATGTGTGTTTTCTCTATAAAATGGAGAATATTTATTTCTGTTCTAATATGTATGATGTTAGTGAGAATTAAATGAGATAATATATATGAAAGTGCTGTGGATACAAAAAAGATCAGATGAAATAAACTGTACTTTTAAAATTATTGCTAATGTAGAAAATCTCTTGAAAAACTGCCATAGGTAATCATTAGAAAGAATATCTAATGGAGTAATAATTTGACTTACATTTAGTGTTTACTGTTGTTAAGATTTATGTTGTTATTTCAAAAAATTTACCATATTTGATTCTAAGAAAAACACTCTCATTAAGGCTTAGTAGGTATTTCTGTCCCCATTTCATAGATGAGGTCATAACAATCAACGCATGTGAGCCATCTTTTGTATATCTTGTTTTCTCTGTACACATTTTTGTCTAGATAGCATGGACAATGTCACGAATCTGAAACTTAAGGCAAAATGCAAGGAGGAAATGTGATTTTAAGTGTTTGGGATAAAATAAGGAAGTTGTGTTAGTTGGAGCTACCAGAGAAGCTTTGACACAATAGGGTTACAGAGCACAGCTCACTAACCCATTGTGTTCCTTTTCTCACCTGTAAGGAATGCTCCACTAAAACAGAGAGGGTATGATACTTGAAGAACTGACTCCATGAGAAGATTAAAAAGGAGACCTTACATTCCCTAAAGGACTTTCAGACCCATGGCCCAGACAAATAATACATTCTGAAACCAAATCCCAAATAAAAATGCTGACAGAAGCAAAATATTATTGTAAACCCCTCTGGATTTATTAAGTGCCACTCATATCAAGCTAACCCAGTTTTCTGAGTTTTTATTTTGTCAACCTATGGCCAATTGGTTGATCAGATGAAAAAAAATATATATATATATATTATCATATATACATATATATGTAAGCCTGCAACTATAGCCCTGTGGCATCCAATCCCGTCAGATCTCGGCAGCTAAGCAGGGTCGGGCCTGGTTAGTATCTGGATGGGAGACCAACCACCTGGAACACCAGAAGCTGTAGGCTTGGGAGAAGGACCTGGCAACCCCCTCCCCAAAATCAATCTGCCATTGAAAACCCTATGAACAGCAGAGAAGCACTGACAATAGTGTTGCCCCTGTTGTACAGAGGGTCGCTATGAGTCGGATGCCGACTTGACGGCACCTAACAACAACAACAACAACATATATATGTATATATATGATAAAATATCTTAGTTGATTCTTGTGGTCAAGATGAAGACATGAGGTATGTACAATAAGTACACAGGGTCACTTGATGACTGGCTGAAAGATGCTACCAAAAGTGTATCACTTAGTGGTGGTTGGTGGGTGATACTTTCTATGGATTTCTATGGATTGCTGCAGAGTCCTTTCCAAAGCAGCCCTAAGTATGGGGAAGCATAAAATGACCCAAAATACACATAGCACTATATGTGAGTGACACTATAGGTCTTAAATTTTTGGATCTCCCACATTGTTTTCCTTCCCTGGTCATCCCTTCTCAGGACCAAGGTTGGTTATCTACATCCTTTGGCTTTGACCCTCCATCCTGATGCTCTGGTAAATGTCCTAGTCTTTCATTTTCTGGGCTTCAGCAATTTAATCACTTTTGGTAAAGCATCTCTGGAGATGGATTCCTTGATAATAGACTATTCCTCATTCTCAATAAGGTTTTAGAATTTCCACATACTGTGAACTAATCTCATGGAAAATGTAGACTGATCAATTTTTTACAATTTATAATAAGTTACCATTATTGTGTATTTACTAACCAGCAGGCTTTATGCTTAGCATTTTACAAATAATATTACAGTAGCTCTGAGATAAATTCGAATAAACACCATAGACATTTGAAGAAACCAGAGCAGTGATGACAATGACATCAGAGGGGAAATGTCAATCAGAGAATGACATCATGCTGAGATTATGATTGAATGTGAAAACAGCACGTGGATCAAAAAGTTACAATAGTTAATTTATTTAGGCATGATACTGTCAAAGTGGAGCGAGTTGTGGGGAGAACAAATCAAGTTAGCAAAATGATCTTAAAACAAATTTATTTGAGGAAAAGTGAAAAAACTGAAAATAGCTCACCTGGAAGATTACAAAGAAAATAGGTAGGTGTCTGTTTTCAAACAGTTAAAGGGTTATCAAGTAGAGAGGGGAATTCCATGTATTCACTTTACTCAGAAATATGGACCAAGAAGTAGAAACTATATGGAAGTCGATTTTAATTAAATGTAATTTTTTAAAAGTTTCTAACCAATTGAGTTGTCTGAAGATGGAATAGTCTATGTCATTAAAGCTTGTTATTTATATACAACAGGTATCCAGATGACCACTTACCTGGAATTTGTACATCTAATTCATACATAGGTTAAAAATCGAATTAGCTCATTACTTCCCCAAGTGCAGGGTTAGGGCCTGCTGATACCTACAAAAAATAGCACTGACTCATATCATGAGATTTTTCTTTTGGGTTTTCTTGCTTGCTTGCTTGCTTGCTTTTTTCTTTTCTTTCTTTCTTTTTTTTTTTTTTTTTTTTTTTTTTTTTTTTTTTTTTTTTTTTTTTTTTTTTTTTTTTTTTTTTTTTTTTTTTTTTTTTTTTTTTTTTTTTTTTTGTGTGTGTGTGTGTGTGTATAACACTTACCGGTTAAACACTGGGCCTCGCAAATATTTTGCATGTACTCTAGCACTGGGCAGCACCCTCAGACCATTTTTTACTTTTTATATTGAGTCAGGGTCTCCCTAAGTTACATAGGCTGCCTCTGGCCCTGAATTCACAATCCTCCTGCCTCCACTTCCCAAGTCACTAGGATTATAGGGGTGGGCCATGCTCAACTTCTTCAGTTATTCTCATTCTATCCTTTAGATCACTCTACACATTCAGAGAAACTTCTCTAGTAACAAACTATAGAAATGATCCCATGGACTGCCAAAAGAACCAACAAACCTGTCCTAGAAGAAGTGCAACCAGAGTGCTCCTTGGAAGGAAGAATAGCCAGACTGCATCTTACATATTTCAGACCTGTAGTCAGGAGAGATCAATTCCTGGAGAAGGACACCATGTTTGGGAGAGTGGCAGGTCAACGCAAAAGAGGAAAACCCTCCACCAGATGGATTGACACAGTGTCTGCAACAATAGGTTTAAAAATAAATAAGATCGTTTGCCTGGCACAGAATTGGCAAATGTTTAGACCTGCTGTACATAGGGTCGCTATGAGTCAAACTCGACTCGACGGCACCTACCAACAACAACAACATCCTTTAGAAGCCACAAATCTGCATTCTGCCTTCCTAGGTTTGCCTACTCTACTGGTTTCCTATGAATGGAATCATGTTATTTGTGGTGTTTTATGAATAGCCTCTTTCCCTAAGATTAACTTTAGGCTTTGAAGATTCAGCCATATTACAGCACACATCAATACTTCATTCCTTTTCATGGCTGAATGATATACTATTGTATGAACATATCATATTTTCTTTATCTGTTCAACAGTTGGAGGAGAGTTGGAATTATTTCTACTTTTTAGTTATTATGAATAATGACTATTCATATATGTTTCTGTATAGACATATTTTCATTTCTCTTATGTATATATTTCAAGAATGGAATGGCTGGTTCAAGTTGTAACTCTGTTTAATCACTTGAGAACTGTAGACTATTTTCAAAGTGGCTATACTATTTTACATTTTCACCAGTAACAGATGAGGGTTCTAATTTCTCCACATCTTATGAAACATTTATTATTTACCTAGCCTTACAAGTAAGTATGAAGTGGTATCTCACTGTGGTTTTGGTTTGTATTTACCTTAAGGCTAATGGTTTTGAGTATCTTTTTATGTTTTTGTGTGTATCTGTGTGTGTGTATATATATATGTGGCCATTTGTATATCATTTTTAAAGAAATATCTATTCAAGGTAGAACTCAAGGCCTTGCATGTGCTAAGCAAGTTATTTGTGCCTTTTTGTTACTGAGTTGTACATATTCTTCATGTATTTTAGGTATAAGCCCATTATTAGATATAGGATTTGCAAGTATTTCTCTCATTCTATTATTTTTATTTTTTCTTTCTTCATAATGTCTTTTGATTCTAAAAATTTTTAATTTTTATAAAGGCCAATTTGTCTTTCTTGTGTTGTTTATACTTTTGGTGTCATTTCTATAAAATTGTTGCTAAATACAAAGTTATGAAGATTTATCCCTACATTTTCTTCTAAGGATTTTATTATTTCAACTCTTGAATTTCAGTCAATGATACATTTTGTGTTAATGTTTGTATATGGTACAAGATAAAGATGTGCTAGTATTTTTAACTAAAAATAGGATTAGAGAAACAGTTTTTAAAATAAAATTGCATAAGTAAAATATGAGTGCATTTAAGGAAAAATGAGAAATAATAGCACAAACACATGATTAAGGCAAGAATTGTGAAGTGTATATGGATAACTGAATTAATGATCTGTTAGATCTCTTTTTACACTGAATAATATTAAATTATACCATGAATGCTGCCAAACTAATCAAACTTTTCCCAGAAATTTCTATTTTGAAATTTTGAAATCTACAGATTTGTAAGAATAATACAATGAATATTCAAATTCTTTTGCTTAAATTCATCAGTGATTAATCCTTTGCTATATTTGATTTGCCTTTCTGTAGAGCAAGGAAATTAACCTCACCAAAAAAGAGGTATAGCTTTTGTGCTGGTTCCTTGGAGATAATTGCAAAAGCCTTGGAATTTCCTGAAGACAGAGGTGTCTGTTATGAGCTGGGTACCACTGTGGTACACACTTGTTATCACACCTTCTCAGGAGGCTGAAGCAGGAGGATCATAGGTTCAAGGCCAGAGACAACTTGCCAACTTAGTGAGACCCTGCTCAAAATAAAAAAAAATTAATGAAAGGGGCTGAGGGTGTGGCTCAGTGGTGGAGAACTTGCCTAATATGTTAGGCCTTGATTTCAATCCCTACTACTGCAGTCCTACAATTTAAAAAAATGTCTTTTTTGCATGGACACTTGCTAGTACTACTCAATCTGATAGTTCAGGTAATAAGATGACTCAGGATAGAGATTGGCCACATTGGAAAGACCAGTATGTCCCTAGAGGGTTGAGGCTTTGGGCCATGTGACTGAATTCTACTTCCAGAGAGTTCTTGAGATTGAGCTCAACCACATATGCAATGAGTCAATCAATCTTAGATATATATTGAGGTCTCAATAAAAATTCTAGACATGGAAGCTTGACTGAGCTTTCCTGGTTAACAATACTTTGTGCATTTTTTCATACATCAGTTCCAGGAAGGTAATGTATCCTAAGGATGATGGGAGTTTTACTTGGGAATCCTCCAAGACCATGTCCTCTGCATCTCTTCCTCTCATTCCGTATTACTCAAAGTTCTCTGAAGAAACAGAACCAATAAGATACATAAAGACACATGAAAAAGAGATTTACTACAGGAATTGGCCCACACTTCTTTGAGGCTAAGAAGTCCCTGATATACAATCTGCCAGCTGGAGAACTAGGATAGCCAGAGCTGTAATACTCCAAGGCATGAGAAACACGAGATCCAGTGGGGTAACTCTTACTCCAAACTGGTAAGCTAAGGATGGAGGAGTTGCTAGTATAAGTCCTGGAGGTCAAAGCCCTGAGAACCTGGAGAACCAGTATCTTCGGGCAGGAGAAGATGGATATCCCAGCCCAGGAGGACAGAGTGCTCCCTTCCTCTGCCTCTTTGTTCATTACAGTAGGTCCAAAAATGGAATGAATGTTGTCCATCCAAACTGATGTGTGATCTTTACTCAGTCCACCAATTCAAATGCTAATCTCTTCCAGAAACCCCCTCCCAGCAACACCCAGAAATAACATTTTATCAACTGAGGATCCATTAACCCCATCAGGACTAGACCACAGAGTAGTCTAATTTTTATCCTTGTTCCAAACAGAAAACTATAATTATAAGTATAGGGATTTCCTGAGTCCTGTAAATCATTCTAGTGAATTATCAAACTTGAGGGTCACTTGGGGAAACCAAACATGAAGCTGATGTGTGAAGTGAGAGGAGACTTGCAGGACCTATTTCTTCAGACTTCGCAGTTTGCCTGACTGCAAATATTCTCTGAAAATAAATTCCCAACATCCTGACACTGCTGCTCTTAACATTTCAGCACTCATCTGCTACAAACAAGACAGTCTCCTCCAAAACCAAAATAATAAAAAAGTCACCTAACATACAATCTGCATTTAGATTTGCCCAGTTTTACCACAAAAATATTTTAAAGTTATTCTAACTTGCTTTGAAGATGTTAATACGATAAAACTAGATATAACTTTATTGGATACAAAAACATACTATTATGCCTCCTTTTTAAATTCTCTACATTATCTGCAGGGAGAACTCTCAGAGAAGAGATAAGGGGAGAACAGAGACTCAAAATTACTGGTTTGGAGCACAGTTAAGAAGAGAAATACATTTTAAGGTTAAATCCAGGTAAATAAGCTGACCTTAGGTGGGTTGTGGGTGAAAGAGGCTGAGCTGTACATTAAGGCAGAGGAAATTGTAATTAAAGGAAACAATTGAATTGTAGTTGCAGCATTTAAATAAGAATTTTCTCAACCTGAAATGAAGCATTTCTTTCTAAACAGTGTGTTTTATTATGGAGGGAATAGTGACAGAGCATGAAAAGCACAGGAAACTGTTGAATTGTTATTCTAATATTACAGATTCTTGTTGTTGTTGTTAGGTGCCTTCCAGTCCCTAACCGACTCATAGCGACCCTCTGTACAACAGGGGAAACACTATTGTCAGTGCTTCTCTGCTGTTCCTAGGGTTTTCAATGGCAGATTGATTTTTGGGAGGGGGTTGCCAGGTCCTTCTCCCAAGCCTGCAGCACCTGGTGTTCCCAGGCGGTCTCCCATCCAGGTACTAACCAGGCCCAACCCTGCTTAGCTTCTGAGATCTGACAGGATCCGATGCCACAGGGCTACCTGTGCAGGCACTACAGACTCTAGCATTCTCCAAAGAGAGGAGTAACAGGATCTATCTTCCCTTCGTCCCTGTCTTATCTAAAACTATTCCTTCTTATTTATCCATTTTAAGCAACAATGTTTGTTGAGCCAATTCCATGTCCCCAGCATTTGCCAAGCATTGGAGTCATGATAGTGAAAACAGAGAGAAGATTGTCCTTGAAACTCACATTCAAGAATGGGGAAAAATACTGATTTATAATGACTATAACTCTATTTGAAGGAGAAATTCTGCACACTATAGATGCTTTTAACCAGGATCTTAATGAAGTTGAGGAAGCCTTTCCAAGAAAATTGCCTTTAAACTGAAATCTAAAAGTTAAAGTCAACCAGAGGAACACAGTATGGGTAAAGAATAGAAAAATGAGTGGTTAATAGCCTATAGGAAAAACATAGTAGGTGCAATTGCTCATGCCTATAATCCCAGCAATTCAGGAGGATGAGGTAGAAAGATTGTGAGTTTGAGGCCAGAGGTAGCCTAGGCAATTTACTGAAACCCTGTCTCAAAATAAAAGATAAAAAGTAAAAAAGGGGGTTGGGGGTGCAGCTCAGTGGGGGAAAACTTTCCTGGCATGTGCAAAGCCTTAGTTTCACCCCTAGTACTGGGAGAAAAAAAAGGCAACAAGGAGCCTTCCCATGTGGGAGGGCAAATATTTAATACAGGAAATGTATCCTTTGTCCCACAGGTTTCTGTGTTTCCCCACTTATTAATTTGCTGCTTCTTCCTGTTACACATCTCTCTCTCTCTCTCTCTCTCTCTCTCTCTCTCTCTCTCTCCTCTCCCTCTCTGTCTCCCTCCCTCCCTTCCTCTTCCTCTCCTTTTCCCTCTCCCTCTCCCTCTCCCTCTCTCTCTCTTCCTTCCTCCTTCAGCCCACTCTCCCTCCCTCCCTCTCTCTCCTTTCCATCTGAATTAGCTCTTTCTTGTGTCTGAAGTCTTGGGCAGAAGATGAGATCAGAAAGCAAATTCTGGTAGTTCGGTCAAAGTGTTCACACAGGCATCCTTTTGAGAAGGTCAAACTATAGGATTTATGTGAGTGAGCACAGTTACTCCTGTTTCTGTCTTTCACTTTGGGGAGATACTCATTGTTTCTGGGCCTCATCTTCTCTGTGGACTTTGGAGATTATTTTGCTTTGGTATCGTCTGTGGGTGAAATGTTTGAATGCAAGTTATATAGTTCCCCACTTAGTGTCTTCCTCAGAAGTTCCACCCAGAACTTTACCCTCAGTTTAACACAGCATCTCTGGTCAATTTTGCTTCTATGGTGTAGGGGAAGGTTGAACTATGTTGTTGTTGTTGTTGTTATGTGTCACTGACTCAGGTCCAACCCAAAGCAACCCTATGTACAACAGAATAAAACACTCCTTGATTCAGTGCCAGACACACGATCTTATTTATGTTTAAGCCCATTGTTGTAGACACTGTCAATCCACCTAGTTGAGAGTATCCCTTTTCTTTCATTGACCTGCCACTCTCCCAAACATGGTGCCCTTCTTCAGGGATTGGTCCCTCTTGACTACATATCCAAAATATGTAAGATGCAGTCTAGCTATCCTTGTTTCCAAGGAGCTCTCTGGTCATACTTTTTCTGGGATAGATCTATTGATTCTTTTGTCAGTTCAGGGTATATTCAATATTCATCTCTAGCACCATAATTCAAAAGCATCAATTCTTCTCCTGTCTCCCTTATTCAATGTTCAGCTTTCACAACTATATGATGCAACTGAAAATACCCTGGCCTGAGTCAGGAGCACCTTCATCTTCCATGTGTTGTCTTTACTTTTCAACACTTTAAAGAGGTGTTTTGCAACCAGCTTTTCCCAATGCAATGCATCTTTTGACTTCTTGACTGCTGCTTCCATGGGTGTTGATTATAGAATCAAGTAAAGCAAACTCTTGGACAACCTCAATCTTTTCTCTATTTATCATGAAGTTCCATACTGACCTAGTAGAAAGAACTTTGATTTTATTGAAGTTGAGGAGCAATCCATATAGAAGGCTGTGTTCTTTGATCTTCATCAGTAAATGTTTTAAATTACCTTCACTTTCAGCAAGGAGAGTTCTATCATTTGCATAACACAGGTTGTAAATGAGCCTTCCTCCAATAAAGATGTCACATTCTTCTTCACAAAGTCCAGGTTCTTGGACTATTTGCTGAGTGTAGACATTGAAGAACTATGATGATCGGATACAGCCCTGACACACACCTTTCCTGACTTTGAACCAAGCAGTGTTTCCTTGTTATTTTTGAATGAATGCCTCCTGGTCCACATATAGATTCCTTATGAGTACAAATAAGTGTTCTGTTATTCCTTTTCTTCACAGTGTTATCCATAATTTGTTATGATCCACACAGTCAAATGCCTTTGCATAGTTGATAAAACATAGGTAAGACCTCTTTCTAGTATCCTCTACTTTTGGCTAATATCTATCTGACATTAATAATTATGTCCCATGCCTCTTCTGAATCTGGCTGGGTTTTTCAGGATTTCCATGTTTACATACTGCTACATTCACTTTGGAATGATTTTTAGCAAAATTTTGCTTGTCTGTGTTATCAATGATATGGTTTGGTAGTTTCCACATTCAGTTGGATCCCCTTTCTTGGGAATAGGTACAAATATGGATTTCCTCTAGTAACTTGGCCAGGTAGCCATTTACCAAATCTCTTGGCATAAGCAAGTTAGCACCTTCAGTGCTGCATCTGTTGGTTGAAACATCTCTATTTCTATTCCATCAATTCCTGGAGCCTTGTGTTTTCACCAATTCCTTCAAGGCAGCTTCTTCTTTTTCCTTCAGTTCCATTGGTTCCTTATCATACGTGGGGAGTTGTGTGTTGCTGTGATGCTGAAAGCTATGCTACTGGTATTACCAATACCAGCATGGTCACAGGTTTCAGCTGAGCTTCCAGACTAAGGCAGACTAGGGAGCAGGATCTGGCAGCACACTCCCAAAACAATTAGACATTGCAAACCCTATGAATAGCAGAGAAGTACTGTCAGATATAGTGCTGGAAAAATGAGATCCTAGGTTGGAAGTTATTCAAATGATGACTGGGAAAGTGTTGCCTCCTCAAGTCTACCTTAATGACTGGAATGAAGTAAACCCATTTGCTGATTTGAGGTTTAACTATATGTGTACTATAAACAACTACTTGCTGAAGTATTAGGCACAAAATCTTCCCTTGAATGCCAACCATATGTACACAGTTGCAATGAGTTTACTGTTTTCATTGTATTTTCTTGTTCCTGTGGCTTGTTTGTTTGTTTGGGCTAGTTTGGCCATAAGCACTAGTTTGTGGAAATTCAGTTTGAGGATGTCTGTACACCTACCCATATAGGCTCAAAGAGGGAAGGAAAGTGCGAGTATAGTAACTAAGTAGAAAGACAATCTTGTGCATTCACAGAGTTCATAAACTCATCAATTCCAACAACATTCTAGAGATGTTTAAAATGTAAGCTCCATGTGAGCAAACATTTCATTGATATTCTTCACCATTGTCTCAGGTAGACAACAGTGCTCATCATGTGATAGTTGTTTAACAAATCTTTATTGAGTAAATATATAATTGAGGCTAGGGTTTGTTTCAGTTAATAGAGCACTGCTCTAAACCTTCTGAGGACCTGGGATCAATCCCCAGCACCACAAAAATGGGAAAAGGGTGTGGCAATCCACCCCCAAAGCAAACCCCAATTAGCCAAAGAAAGCAATCAGCCATCAAAAACCTTATGCGGGTCACTATGAGTCAGACCTGACTGGAAAGTACCTAGCAACAGCAGCAACAAACAAGTGTATAATTAATTAACAACAAAGAATTTAGAGACAGGTTTCTGCAAAGAAATTAGAATACAAATTACATAGGATTTTTTTCCCTAAATAAATGCACTAGATACCAACATATATGATGTATGTACAATGAGCATGTGTTAGGCCAGATCAGGGTGACAGGAATTGAAATGTAAGCAGTCTGAGATAACAGGACACAGACTGACACATGTGCATAATATTACTATGATGTAATCCCATGTAACTTAGATGTGATTGGAGAATTGTCTTGGCAATCAGCTACTATTATGTAAAAGCCTTAAGAAGCCCCTCTGCCAGCACTTGGTGTGTAGGGCAGATGAGGCATAGAGAGGACTGGGGAGCACGGAGTGGACTGAGGGGCATGGAAATTTGATAGCGCACACAGAGGGCAGCAGCCATGGATAGCTGTGCTGCAGGGGATGTGAAGAGGACCACCTTGGAATAAAACATGTCGAATCTGTCTTCAGCTCCTCAAGCATGTTTTGGTTTCACTATGGGCCCCCAGTGGCCCTCCCTTGCTGAACAGCCCAGTTCAGTTCAATAACTGATGTAGTCCACAGGGTGATCCAATAGCATGTAAACTGTGCACCTTCCCAATGATAAACCTGAGTCCAGACCCACTCAGGGATTCTACTCTGGGGATCAAAGACAAGCTTCTATTTGAGATAACATGTTTGGGTGAGAGTCACATTATTTCTATCACTGGAAATGAAATTCAGCCTGACTTCTTTCCAATTCCCTTGGCCTGCTCACTGAAAGTGTCATGGAAATGATAGATAATTGGATCTACCTGCTAAGGGACTTTTTGGTGCTGAATAGATATTCCTATGTTGGCTAGTCCTGTAACGATGTAACAAAGACCCTAAAAGAATGGACCTAAAAGAATTAAAACTTCTCCAGGAAATCTGATGCTGGGAGTGAACTAGCCTTGGTGGCAGGAGAACTACTCTCTGCAGGAAAGTTCTCCTCACAGTTCTGATAACTTATCTCACAGCTAAATCTACTAAATTGGCATATTTTGAGCCTTTGTTTCTTCTTTTCTAGAAATTGTAACACTACCACAGGAAAGGTGGAGAGAAGCTCAGAATTTTTGTCTTCTGAGTTCTGCACAAAACTGTACGTAAACCCATTTCCCTTTGTCAATGCCTGTCTCCCATTTTTTTCCCATAAGGCAGCAAGGTACAGACCAAGGGACACTGATAGCCCTAACCCCAAAGGTCTTTCATAATGTTTTGGACTTTAGGATTTCTATGGTTTGGATATGGATTGACTATTATCTACACGTTCCTGGGTCACAGGCTTGGTCCATAGTGCTGCAGTGTTCAGGCCACTGAATTTTGAGAGGTGGAGTTTAGTACAAGGTAATTAAGTCTCTAGAGACACTGGCCTCAGAAGGGATCAATGTAGTTCCAATGTAACCCTGGTTAGTTTGTAAGAGAGTAGATTATTATAAAAGATAAAGAATGATTTCTCCCTGTCCTCTGGCTCCCTGTATCACCAGCTAATCCACTGCAACACACTTCTGCACATGTTCCTGCCATGGTACCATCAACCACCAAACAGGCCTTTAACAGAAGCCACACAGATGGGACCAACTAACCATGTACTTCCAGACTCCAAAGCTGTAAGCTAAGTGGAACTCTTTCTTGATAAAGTACCCCGTCCTCAAGCATTTTGTTATTGCAAAGGGAAACAAATTAAGGAAGGCACAAAGCCTGGTCTTGATGCCCTGTCCCTTCTCTCTGAAGTCAGGGATGAGAAGGACCTCACCAGAGTACCCAGAGTCTTTGGGAGAAGAAATGTCAAGTGATTTCACCAGCCACAATGGACTTCTTGATGCTGATAAGCAGACTATCATTCAGGCTGTCTTAGCACTAGTCATTATGATGAATGTTTTTATTGTGGCTTTATGGAGATAAATTGTTTTCTCCAAAGTTTCATTTCTCTGAAAGTAGAATCTGATGCAGGTTAAGAGAAAGAAATATGAATCCATGTTCCAAATACAGGATCATACCACTTGAACAAGACTTTTACTATTACCAAATCTCTTATTCCCCACTTCTGAGGCTATGGACAAGACAGTTTTTAAAGTTTCTTCCAGCCCCTTGCACTAAGATTCCATATGGACCCCAACTAGGACAAGACAAGAACATGCTGGTCCATTTTTAATTGCTAAGAAAAATGACTCCTTTATCCCATTGGGGTTACTTAATTTGATCTTGGTCCTGAATCCCTTTCATTTTCTCTAATTTGCAAGTGTTTTTCTATGGCAGATATTGGTTGTGTATGTTTTACTTTTTTCCCCGCCACCTGCAAACTGTCATATAAATCCTCAGGAATTAACTCTCCTATCTTTCTCTATTAACACTTCTAGTACCAACAATGGGACCTAAAGGTCTTTCTGCACAAGAATGAAAATGAAAAGGGCAAAAGTGATGAGACTTGAGAAAGAGCCAATAAACATCAAAGTTACAGTTCCAGATGATAGTTATGTCATAAGCAGGCTTACTTATCAGCTTGCTTGTGGTCTGATTTCATAGACTTAAGGAGGTGTACTAAGTGTAAACTATAAATAATTATTCTCTTCCCTGAATAGAGAGGGAAGAAATCACACCTGACCCTGGGAGCTAAGGGGGAAACATGAGGTTCAGGCTTGTTTGACACCATACTTGACAATGTCGAATTACTCAGGCTCCATCTGAGATAGAAGCAGAGGATGCATAATATTAGACATCTGAAAGGAGACAGGGACAACTCCATGACTGAAGGTTTTGAGTTACAGCATCCTGGAGGACAGAATGCTAGGCTCCTAGCCTTTGTTGGATCATGAGTCACTGAGTAGGTAAAGCACTCAGCCATTGCTGGATGCTTCTGCAGGAGCAGACATGAGATGTGGTATAGGAATGACAATGTGACTGTATTTCTTATTTACTTCTGGGTGTGCTAAGGGCAATTGGTCCATAAACTAGCAAGGTTCCTGAATTAGTCAGCTTTCCATCACTATGACAAACTACCTGAGAGAAATACTTAAAGGAAGACAGTTTTATTTAGGATCACAATTCCAAGTGTTTCAATGCATGGTCCATTGTGCTGGTTGATTCTAGGCCTGTGGTGATGAAATAAATCATGGCAGAAGTATATGGTAGAAATCTTCTCTGGTAGAGCAAGTTTTCTTCCTGGTGGCCAGAAACCAGAAAGAGAGAGGAGATGCCAGGATCCAATACCCCCTTCAACAGCATGTCCTCTATGACCTATTTCCTCCACCTAGGCCCTACCTCCTAAAGTTTCTACCATTTCCCATCAGTTGAGTACCAATCCTTCCGTACCTGAGATTTTAGGAGCCATTTAAGATCCAAACCATAGCAGCTCTCCATCTTGTATTGGGTTGGGAAAGTTCTGACGAAGCACTTGTGGAAGGGGGAGCATTTGTGGAGCAGGAATCATGAGACCCCATTGTGATCTCTCCCTGACTAAACCTGGAATTTCACACACTCACTTCAGGTCCCTGGGTTCTCTCTCTGCCCATTCTGCCTGATAGGATTATTTTTTCTGCTATTTTCCACAGAATTCTGCTAATTTTTAATTTAAAGCAATTTAGAATTATAGTAGAGTTACTAGTTTCACGTGATTTTGCAAGTGTCAAATGAATTAAACAAGAGAAAATATTTTGAAGAGTTTAGCAAATACAATATTTAAAATGCTGTTGGTTCTAGTTTCACTACAACTGTATGAACATCTTCATAAGGACACTTTTTTGGAGCATTATAATTATTTATTCACATATTATTTCCTTTACTAAGTCAGGACTGTGTCTTATATCTTTACCTCTAATGCCTGCTCCCTGCAGCCATAGCACTGTGGCTGCTGATCACGTCAGATCTTCGAAGCTAAGCAGGGTTGGGCCTGGTTAGTACTTGGATGGGAGACCACCTCAAAACACCAGATACTATAGGCTTGGGAGAAGGACCCAGCAACCCACTCCCAAAAATCAATCCATAGTTGAAAATCCTATGAATACCAGAGAAACACTGACAATCATGATTCATCTGTTGTACATAGTGTTGCTACCTACCAACAGCAATGATGCCTGCTAGCAGAGTAACTATCAAATGATAGTTAATCTTGGAAGATTAATAGGAGGGAAAGTTCACTGAAGTTTAGCATGACTCCAGAGAGCACTCTAGATATGCAATCTATGACTAACCAATAACAATACTTTTATGGCAAGGAGACTTGCAGATATTAAACTAAGATTTTGAGATAGTGAGATTATGCTGGGTTGTTGAGGTGGGCCCAAGAAGTAATCATAAGTGTCTTTATGAGAGGGTAACAGATATAGTGATTGAAGATGTTATGGTGCTGGTCTTGAAGATAAAGATGAGGAAAAAGATACATGGGAATACATTAGAATGAATTACTAAAAGATGGGAAAGGCAAGGAAATTAATTTTTCCCTAAAACTTCCAGAAAGTACTACTGGACTCTCCACAACTGGACTATAACCCAATGAAAGTAAGTTTAGACATCTGGCCTCCAGTACTATTAAAGTATAAACTTTTGCCAATAAGTAATTTGTTATAGTGGCAATGAGAAACTTGTGCAGAGCAGCCCACAGGTGTGAGTTAGAAGCCTGTATTTATTACTAACTAGTGCGGTGATGGAAAGGAGCCTTGCTTATCTCACTTGTGAATTACAGTTAGGAATTTATTCATAGTGTTTTCAAAACAGTGTCTTAGCCAGCTGTCCTCAATCCTTAACTCCTTCCCCTATATCCTTCCTGTAGGTTTATGGATGCTCCCTCTTGTGGGCTTTAGCCCTGTGCCGGCCCCTAACTCAAACCAACTTTAGATGATGACTTGGATCATTAGTTTGTAGAAGACACTGGAGTTAGAGTCTGTGCATCCCTGTTCCACGGGGTTTTACCACTTGTTTCACTCCTTAAGGAGAATTAGATCTTCTCTCAGTTTTTGACTGCTTTTACTCTTACATCTAACCATCTTAAATTAAGATCTAGGAACTTTGTCCATCGACAGAGGTGTCAGGGTCAGAATAACATGGATATTTTAAGTTTCTTTGATGCAAAGAATCCTACTTGTTTAAATCTCTGATATTCTACCAGCTTTTACAATCCCTTCTTTTTTGGAGTTGGTATTTTGTCCCTATACCTGGTCTTTGGCCTAGAATTGCACATTTGTAGTTGTCCCCAGAAACTGAAGCTTCCTAACGCCTAACTTTTCATATCAGCTACATTTACCACTGTTGTGTTCCATCTACCAGGCTAATGATTGAATTTCCTTTGAACATACTATATCTCACTGACTTCGTTGATATCAGCGGAGGTGGCTACAAAATCTGCCTAGTATTGCCACAAACTTTGTTGTATTGTCTCTTTTGCCTTCTATGTCACTCCTCTATAATATATATTAAGTATGCATTAATCCAGAACCTAAATCATGTCAGTGAATAACAACATGCTGTTCACAGCCTATTTAGGCACCCTTAGTATTTAAGTTCTTTTTAGAGTATTGAAAAGCAAAGATGTCACATTGAAGACGAAGGTGCGTCTGACTCATGCCATGGTATTTTCAGTCGCATCATATGGTTGTGAAAGCTGGACATTGAACAAGAGAAACAGAAAAAGAATTGATGCTTTTGAATTGTGGTGCTGGAGACGTCTATTGAATATACCATGGACTGCCAAAAGAACCAACAGATCTGTCCTAGAAGAGGTACAACCAGAGTGCTCCTTGGAAGCAAAAATGGCCAAACTGTGTCTTACATATTTCAGACATGTAGTCAGGAGAGAACAATCCGTGGAGAAGGACATCATGTTTGGAAGAGTGGCAGGTCAACAGAAAAGAGGAAAACCCTCCACCAGATGGATTAACACAGTGTCTGCAACAATGGGCTTAAACATAAATAAGATGGTTTGCCTGGCACAGAATTGGCAAGTGTTTCGATCTGCTGTACATAGGGTCGCTATGAGTCGGACTCGACTCGATGGCACCTAACAACAACAACAAGTATTTAAGTCCCCACATGACTATAAGCTTGTCATGCTGTGAGGGCTTGCATGTTGCTGTGATGCTGAAAGATATGCCACTGGTATTTCAGATACCAGTAGAGCCACCCCTGGTGGGCAGGTTTCAGCTAAGCTTCCAGACTAAAACAGACAAAGAAGAAGGATCAGGTCGCCCATCCCCAAAACAATTAGCCATTGAAAACTCTATGAATAGCGGAGAAGCACTGTCAAATATTGTCAGGAAAATGAGCCTACCAGGTTGGAAGACATTCAAGAAAGGACTGAGGATAAGTTGCCTCCTCAGAATGGAGCTATCTTAATGAAAGGAAGGGAGTAAAGCCCCTGGGACCTACTCTTGCCGATGTGGCAAGGCTCAAAATGAGAAGAAACACAGCGGCTATAACAATGGGCTCAAACATCCAAGATCATGTGCATGGCACAGGGTTGGGTAATGTTTCATTTTGTTATACTTGGGGTTACTATGAGTTTGATCCAACTCAAAGGCACACCTAAAACAAAAGTACTTAAGTAGATTTAGGGGGTCTGAAGAAACTCCTAAAAAGCAAGCTAGGTCTGCCTCCATGCTGGGCTCAAGCACATTTTTTCTGATGAAAAGCAGTCTTTATTGCTTCTTTATCCTAGGAAAGCACCTAGTTCCTTGTCCACTCATAAATATTCTGCCCAATCCTATTATTCCTGCATTTTACTCACTAAGGACTTTATCAGCAGAAGAGCAAGAACCAGAAATAAAATGGATATTTTGAGCTTCACTTATGACAAATAGAGTCTTGAAACCAGATTTAGAGGGCCTAACTCCCTGTGCCATTGAGTGAGGACTGCAGCTTCTCTGGGTCTGCATTAGGCTGGACCTATCCTAAAGCCCTGTTGAGGAGTCACAGTGTATGTGCTTGAGGCGATTCCCTCTGCAGGCCTGGGGGTTCCCATGTTGGCAATGTGAAGATAATATTCAGCTCACAGTCACATTTGATTTGGTAGGCTCAATGTTTTGTTTTGAATTGAATTAAGGTGCCTTAGGTGGGCCTGCTTCTTTGCAAGCCCACAGCCCCTACCACTCCGCACAGTCTCCACCTGGCTCTATTCACACACACTTGATCCTGAAGACATTTGAGTTTTTGGTTTCAGGTGTAACATGTATAGACATTGCCCCTCTGGGTTTATGAAAATGAAGACAACCACCTCAAGCTCATGCTTCAAATGAAAATGAGTTGCTTAGGGGAAAATTATTTACTCTGAGATCAAAGTACTTTGTCTATGTGGCAATGGTTAAAATCAGGCACTTTCTACAAGCTCTGTTTGATGTCATCTGTCTTATTATCAACAAACCACAGCTTAGCTCTCTGCTCTGCTCCTCTGCAATGCCACCCAAGCCCCAGATGCCAGTTTCTTGGAGGTAGTCAGCTAGAGGAGCATTGAGATTTCACATAATTGGGCTCTGCCTGCCATTCTGAGTCAGGCTACAACCAGTCCCAGTCCCAGTTTATACTGAGTTATTGGTTTACAGTTGAAAAAGTCTGCTGTTTCAGCACAGTTCTTCCCCACTTGCCCAGGACACCCTGAGCTAGTGGACCCACCTAAGCTATGACCTGATTTCTGATTCACAGGAACAATGAGATCATAATTTTTTAAGTTTTAAGCTGCAAAGTTTAGCTATAGTTTGTCATGCAGAATTATGGGTGAAAACAGCCACTGATTGTTACAATGCTAGGACACCCATCAAATATGGGAAATATAATCAAAGTAGTCAAGCAGAGAAATTATGTAGGCTCTAAAGGGGCCAAAAGCCAGAAAATCTGTCTAGAATTTATCATCAATCAAATGCATCAGAAAAGGGACCTGCACAGTTAGAGGGCAACTCTCTTCCTTTCCCTGTATCCATTTTGACTCTTCACTTGTTCTTCATGCCTGGTTCATATACAGCTTTCCCAGAACACAATGGTGGGGTGTGAACATCTTGAAGAATGAAGAGGTTGTTGTTGTTGTTGTTGTTGTTGTTGTTGTTGTTATTTAAGGAAAAAGGAGTGGAGACTGCTTAGTCCCTGACCAAGTTTGAAACTTCCCCCTAAATTATTACAGCCTTTTTGAAACATTTTTAATACAGTGTTTATACTTTCTCTGTAATAAAACTGTTATTTACTTTGCTAATTGGTTAAGAATGTTGTACTTGACTATCCCCTCATTCAGAGATTAGTTAAATTTTCAGCTCTAATTTTTGTGTGTTTTGATATGGCTTCAATCTTTAATATGATAGTATTGATAAAACTATAACATTTAAAAATGTGATATATAGATATAATCTGAGTTTTATCTCCACAAAGTCAATTTTATCCCCACTAAGGACTATTTTCAGAGTCATTCAAGCTTCCTCATTTATTTGGAAGGTTTTTATTATGATACATAAAGTTTTATGAGTCTAGATTGTTGTAAGTTTGGCTGCACACTTTTTTCCTGTTACATAGAAGCTGGTCATGGGTTCATGATCCAACATCACTTTATTTCTATTAATGCAGTGTTATGATAAATGTGTAATACATTTTATGATTTACATGTCAACGTGCCCTTCATTAGTCCCATTTCTGAAAATATTCTTGATTATTTTCATTTTTTAGTGGATTTAATTTGGTTGAGAACTGGCAGTGAAATCCAGGTCAAGTTAACTGAAAACTTCATGCTTTTAATCATTATATAATACTAACTCCCAGTTTTCTTTTCTCTGCATCTAGCAAAGAGAAAGTAAGGCAGGTAGAGTATGTCAACTTTAGTATAATACATATTATAAAGGCTTTCTACCATGTCATTGTCCAAGAAACATGGTCATTCTGGAAGCCCAAGTTCTAGGAATGTGACTGGGTCAACTCTGTGTCAGTTCTTCAGTATAGAAACTAATGTTGTTGGTCAGATGATTTGTAAAGTTGCTAATGTATCTGATGCATTGTATTACTAGACATATGTGGAAATAGAAGACAGAAAAACTGTACTCTAGGCTTTGGCCTGGTCAAAGGTGAAGTGTTAATCTGCGTGCAGTATGGGAATATTTACTGAAGTTAATGAGAAATGAACCCTGAATATATTAAAGAACACACAGGATTTTGTGTATTTATGTAAATTCTACTAATTAGCATGGGCAAACAAGAAATAGATGTTCAGGGAAAGGCTGTAGTTTGTTTTCTCTCAGTCGTGCATGCTAATGATCAAAATAAGGTTTGCAAATTAGCCTTTATCTATCTTCCAAGGTTAATATTATAATTTGGTGAGCCTTCAAACAGTTTGACTTATATTAACTGTGCAGGCAGGCTGCCAGGAACCAAATATCAGGTCAACAATGTCTAGTCATTTCAGACTTGATGGTAGACATTGGTTACATAAGGGGCTCATTCTGCTGCAACAGAAGAGAGGTAGAACCACTTTCCTTTATGCTTCAGATTTTATTGTGGTACACACTCATTTACACAAACTCCAAAGTAAAGGTGATGTCTGCCTTTATTGGTAATTTAATTGAAATCTCTGATCATTTTACAGTTTATTTAATGGAAGAAAAGAAGAATGTGTGTAAAGACCCTGACTGCGGTTGGCAGAGTTTGTTACTTCTTGTCAATACCAGAAAGGCTTTCAGGAAGAAGGAACACATTTACAGTTTGTGATTCCATTGAAGGAATGATACAACCATAATATGGAAGTTTCAGAAGATAGCCCATAGCTTAACTCAAAGTTAAGATTGTTAATATTGATAGTAGGCCTCAGTTGGAATAGTCTACTCCAAACTTCTTTAAATAAAATTATGTACTCACTGGATAACAACTTGTAGAAAATGCAAAAGAGATGCATTGCAATATTCATTTAGGAATCACGAAGGTACCTTCCAAACTAAAACTATGTAATGCTATTACTCTCTGTAGTGCAGCAAGTAAACTGCACTGATACTAATTCTATTACTTATAAATCGATGTGCTAGATCAAAGAGGAATATATGTAGCAGAAACATCTGCAGCAAAAAGATCAGTGAACAAATCCATTAGTTAGCACCTTATTATGGCAGTAATGACAAATTTATTTATCTGGATTATAAAAGATAGTCTAGTTTTATTAATGTTTCTATGGTCCATTAGTAGGAAAAAATTCTTTGCATTTTCATGCTCATTAAAAAGAGTTGTTAATGTGAAAATGGCTATACTACCAAAAGCAATCGACAGATTCAATGCAATCCCCATCAAAATCGCAATGACATATTTCACAGAAATAAAAAAAAATTCTAAATTTCATATGGAAGTACAAAAGACCCTATAAAGCCAAAACAATCTTCAGCAGCAAAAACAGTGGAGAAAATAGCACAATACCTGGCTTCAAACTGTACTACATCATAATGGTAAAAACAGCTTGGTGCTGGCACAAAAACAGTCATGAGGAACAATGAGAATGAATAGAAGACCCAAATATACACCCCTGCAACTACAGCCACCTGATCTTTGATAGAACGGCCAAAGGCATATATTGGAAAAAAGATGGTCTTTTCAACAAATGATGCTGCAAAAATAGGATATCCATATATAGAAGAATGAAGGTAGACCTATACCTCTCAATCTGCATGAGAATCAGCTCAAAGTGGGTCAGAGACCTTAACATAAAACTTGAAACCTGAAAACTATTAGAAGATAGGAAACACACTCAAACATATAGACATTGGCAAGTACTTCCTTAACAAGACTCCAGTTGCCCAGGAAACTTCACCAATAATCAACAAATGGGATTACATAAAATTTGAAAGCTTCTGTACATCAAAGGAAACAATGTTCCATAGTTCAGCCACTATGGAAATCAATATGGAGTTACCTGAGAAAACTAAAATTAGAACCACCATATGATCCAGCTATACCACTTCTAGGAATATAACCAAAGAAAGATAGTCATCATACTTCAGATACATCTGCACTTCCATATTTAATGCAGCACTTTTCACAACTGCGAGGGTGTGGAGTCAACCCACAGATGTCCATCAACAGAGAATTGGATTAAAAATTGTAGTATCTTTATACTACGGAATATTATTCAGCAGTAAAGATGAATGAAATTGTCATTTGCAGAAAATGAATGGAACTGGAGAATATCATTTTAAGCAAAATAACTCAGGCTCAAGAAGAGAAGTATTGCATGTTCTTATTCGTATGTGGGAGCTAAATCTACCTTAAAGGGAAAAATATACATATATACATAGATGCATATGTAGATAAATGTACAATCATACTTATATAAGAATGGAAAATACAAGTTGGCCCAATATGAGTTGAAATGGGACTATATGGTTGATAAGGACCAATGGGACCAATGGTTGATAAGGAATGAGGAAGTGTAGGGGAACAGCATAGAGGGGCAAAAAGAGAAAATACACAAACGAATGAGCTGCATCTCTGTGAAAATACAAGAAAGAAAAAAAAAGTCAGGGTATAACCCATGGTGGCACACACTGGTGTTTCATGTTAAGGAAAATTCTTACTTTTTCTTTCTTTTTCATTCTTATTTTTTTCTGTTTGTTTAGTTCTGTGAAGTGTTTAGGGAGATGGAAGAATACTGATATGATGGTTGCATAATGCATTAAGAATGTTGATATGATGGTTGCATAACAAACATATCAACTAACATATTACTCTGTACTCCACTAACATGTATAACTAAAATCCTAATAAAGAAAAAGAATTATCAACCGAGAAAAAGAAATATAGGGTAGGGAAGGATGATGCATTAAGCCAGTTCCGCAAAAATAGCAGCCCATGGTTTTGCTAGAGCAGAATTACTGCAGCATATCACAAGCCCCTATTAAAACCTATGAGAAGGGCAATGGAAATGATATTATAAATAAACCTCCTAAGTGATTTCATGCATAATCAGTTTGGGAAATCTCTGTATTAGAGGGTCTTGATTTTCCCTTTGTTGTTGTTAGGTGCCGTGGAGTAGAATCTGACTCATAGCGACCCTATGTACAGCAGATCAAAACACCTACCGATTCTGTGCCAGGCAAACGATCTTATTTATGTTTAAGCCCATTGTTGCAGACACTGTGTCAATCCATCTGGTGGAGGGTTTTCCTCTTTTGTGTTTACCTGCCACTCTCCCATACATGATGTCCTTCTCCAGGGATTTATCTCTCCTGACTACATGTCCAAAATATGTAAGACGCAGTTTGGCCAATCTTGCTTCCAAGGAGCACTCTGGTTGCACTTCTTCTAGGACAGATTTGTTGGTTCTTTTGGCAGTCCATGGTATATTCAATAGACGTCTCCAGCACCACAATTCAAAAGCATCAATTCTTTTTCTGTCTCTCTTGTTCAACGTCCAGCTTTCACAACAATATGATGCCACTGAAAATACCATGGCATGGGCCAGACACACCTTCATCTTCAATGTGACATCTTTGCTTTTCAATACTCTTAAGAGATCTTTTGCCACAGCTTTTCCTAGAGCAATGTGTCTTTGGATTTCTTGACTGCTGCTTCCACGGGTGTTGATTATAGAGCCAAGCAAAGCAAAATCTTGGACCACCTCAATCTTTTCTCCATTTATTGTGAAATTGCGTGCTGACCCAGTCATAAGAATTTTTCCTTTGTTGATGTTTAGTCATAACCCATATTGAAGGCTGTGATCTTTGATCTTCATCAGTAAATGTTTTAAATCTTCTTCCCTTTCAGCAAGCAGAGTGGTGTCATCTGCATAACGCAAGTTGTTAATGAGTCTTCTTCCAATCTTGATGCCTCGTTCTTCCTCATAAAGTCCAGCTTCTCGGATTATTTGCTCAGCGTATAAATTGAAGAGATAGGGTGAAAGTGTACAGCCCTGACGCACACCTTTCTCAACTTTAAACCACTCAGTGTTTCCTCGTTCTATTCGAACAACTGCCTCCTGGTTCATGTACAGATTTCTCATGAGCACAATTAGGTGTTCTGGTATTCCCATTTTCTGAAGTGTTATCCATAATTTGTTATGATCCACACTATCAAATGCTTTTGCATAGTCAATAAAACATAGACAAACATCTCTCTGATATTCCCTGCTTTCAGCTAGTATCCACCTGACATCAGCAATGATGTCCCTGGTTCCCCGTCCTCTTCTGAATCCCACTTGATTTTCTGGTAACTCCCTGTCTATATACTGCTGCAGTCACTTCTGAATGATCTTTAGTAGAATTTTTCTGGTGTGTGATATTAATGATATTGTCCGATAGTTTGCACATTCAATTGGATCCCCTTTTTTGGGAATAGGCACAAATACGGATCTCTTCCAGTGGGTTGGCCAAGTAGCTATTTTCCAAATCTGTAGGTATAAACATGTTAACACCTCCAGTGCTGCATCTGTTTGTTGAAACATCTCTATGGGTATCCCATCAATTCCTGGAGCCTTGTGTTTCACCAGTTCTTTCAAGGCAGCTTCCACTTCGTCCTTCAACACCATTGGTTCCTCTTCAGATGCAACCTCTTGGAATAGTTGGTCATCTACCAATTCCTTCTTGTATAATGACTTGTGTATTCTTCCCATCTTCTTTTGATGTTTCCTGCATCATTTAATATTTTCCCTGTAGAATCTTTCACTACTGCCACTCGAGGCTTGAATTTTTTCTTCACTTCCTTAAGCTTGAGAAACACACAGGGTGTTCTTCCCTTTTGTTTTTTTTTTTCTGCCTCCAGCTCTTTGCACAGGTCATTATAATATTTGTTTTTGTCTTCTCGAGCTGCCTTCTGAAATCTTCTTTTTAGTTCCTTAACTTCCTCATGTCTTCCTTTTGCTTTAGCTGCTGGAGGTTCAATGGCAAGGTCCAATGTCTCTTTTAACATGTAATTTGGTGTTTTCTTTTTTCTTGTCTTTTTAAGACCTTTTTGCTTCCTTCTTGAATGATAT
>VMDO01016656.1:0-47187 GCA_007922755.1 Pedetes capensis
GATCTGCTGTACATAGGGTCGCTATGAGTCGGACTCGACTCGACGGCACCTAACAACCTCAACACCTGAAACACTGACCTGAAATAGAGGCCACAGAGGGTCACTGTATGATACAGTTTGAGAAGCACTTGTGAAATACTCAGCACCGTGCCTCTGCCCACACCACCTAAACGCATCTCAGATCTCACCCAGACAAACGTCTTTATGCACAGCAGCCTGTGGTAACTAAGCTATTGGAATAAGCACCGTTCTCCTTCTGCACATATTTGAGGACAATATTTTCTAACTCAAGATTTCATTTCCTAATTGACCCAAGAATTGTTAAAGAGCAAAATTTTAAATTTCTAATGGTAGGTTCTTTTTGGAAAAAAAAAAATCCAAGTAAGAGGATTATTTGTTAAAATTTTCTCAACTCCATGCTCCCCAGGGCCGGGGCTGAGGTACATGTGAAGCAGGTTTGCTCTGTTCCCCACATCTGTACACTCAGTGCAAGAACAGGCTGTGGTAGCTCCAGGGGGCTTCGAGCTCTATCTTCCTGTCCTTACCATTTGTCCAACTGGGAAATCTTTAACTGTCTCCCAGTTAGTGTGTTTCCATCTCATTCTCCTTTATTAACCTGCAGTTTTGCTCTATGAATATTGAGAATATGTTATTCAATGCAAAGATGTTAAGTGTAGTACCTTCACGATACATCACTGCTTTAGTGTCAGAAAATCCCTTTGACTCAAGGAATGCTTTTTGCCTGCATCCTACCTTGACTGATGTTAAGATCTCACTGCCTTCTTTCTTGTTGTCTTCATTTGCCAGTGTATTTGTGCCCTTTTGTTTATTTTCAACCTTTCTGTGTGGCTTGGTTTTAGGGTTGTCTCTTGTCCAGAGTCAGGTATCCCCTTTTATGTAAAGGTGGATTCTTTTTTTTGTACTGGAGCATTAAGATCATTTATATTGATTGATGTAGCTATCTTCATCCTGCTATATTATTTTGTGTATGTTTGCAATTTTTTAAAATTTCATTGCTTAGGTTTTTGTCTTTGGAAACTACAATTCTGTGATTTTTTTTATATTACCCTTTCTTGTCTTCTCTCTTTTTATCTCTTTACTCATTTTAATTCCCATTTCATTTCCATTTATTTTGTTCCCTTTTCTCTCTTCTGTTTTCCATGTTTCTTGGTATATTTTCTTCCTTCCTCCCTTTCTTTCTTCTGTTCTTCCTTTCTTCTTTATCTTCTCTCCAATTTTGCCTTCTTTTCTGGGACAGTTTTTTTTTTTACTATTTCTCTGATGGTTCACACCTTGACTCTTTCTGTTGCATAGCCAAATTCTCCCTCATTTCTCCTGTTTCCTTTGCAGTTTCCCTTCAAAAAGGCAATTGTTTCACTTTAAAAACATCATGAGACAATATCAAGTAACAATAGCACCAGATTTTAGATGGGTCTCCTTTCTACTGCTACTTCTTTCTCCAGGTTTCTTACAGTATCTTTATATCAATATTGTACTTTTATTACTCATTATTGAATGAGTTAGACCTCTCTGGACCAACTCTTTTGAGAAATTTTTTTTGCAGATGAGAAACAGGTCAAGTTATTCTTCTAGTCGGCAGGTTTTTATAACCAAACCCAAGGCCTTTCCTCTCTACTGCCACAGAGATGGGATTTCCTGCCAATATGGCATATCTATGTGATTCTGTGTATGGTCCCACCTCCTGTGCTCCTCTGAACCAAACTAGATTCAGAGAGAAGAAACATAGCTGTATATATACTTCTAGCAAGGAGTCCTAGGACAGCAAGAAATATTTTCTTTCTGGTTCTGTCTGAGACCCTATATTACCTGACCTTCTCTCTCTTCTCCATGTTACTTTTCCTTACTTTCTTCTGCTTTTGCTTTAGGCTTTTGCTATTTCTTTCAACAGCTCTTTCATATATTTTGGAGTCTGAGGACAACATCTGTTTTCTAATTTCACACACATACACTAAGGAGAAGGAATAATGACTTAATTTTCTTTCTCTGTGTTGCTACATGACATGATTTTCGAGAAGGATGGGAAAATGGAATTTATGCAGCCATGTTCAGGTCAAAAATTCCTGGGGCTATCAGGTGAGCAAGTCAATGGATCTAAACAGATAATTCAAACCAACAAGAAATTGTTTACTTATTGACAAAGGTGACCAGTTAATATTATGTAGATAGGACAAACTAGATACTTAGAATATCTACTTCTTCCTAGGCAATCTCCTCTACTCTCTTTATGTCAATGCCTCCCCAAATTTCATGTCCTCTCCAGATCTTCATAGTAAACCAACATGACATCTTCCCTTGGTGTCTATGGCCTCTTAATCCTAACTTGCTCCAAATTGAGTTCTTGATCTCCAGCCTATAAATTTCTTCCTCTCACTTTCTGTTGCTACAACAAAATACCTGAGGCTGGGTATTTCATAAAGTAAAAAAAGTTTATTTAGCTCACTGTTGTGGATGCTAAAAGTCCAAGAGCAGACAGCCCCATCTGATCAGCCCCTGGTGAGAACCACATTTGCTGCATCACAACATGATAGATGGCATCATGGTGTGAAAAGAAAAGGTCACATGGTGAGGGAGGAAGCCAGTTTGATTCAAGGGTCATATTTGTAGTTTGTTTTAACAATCCATCCTTGTAAGAACTAACTAATTCTATAAAAACAGCATTAATCCCTTTGTAGGGTGATGCTCCTGATGACCTAATAACCCCCAGGGTCCAAAGTGTCCCCCAAAGGCTTATGTGTGAAAGGTTTGGCCTGTGGTGCCATTGGAAGAAGTTGGAACTTGTAGGAGGCAGGGCCTATGGGGAGGAAGTTAGGTCACTGGGAGAATACCCTTGAGGGAGATACTGGGACACTGACCTTTTATCCTCTCTGTCTTTGCTTCCTAGATACCATAAGGTGAGTAACTTTGCTTAATCACACTTTCTTCTCCACAATGTTCTGCCTTGTCACAAGCCTTAAAGCAATGGAACCAGCCAATCATGGACTGAAACCTCTGAAAGTGAGTCAGACTTTTCCTACTGGTAAGTTATTCATCTCAGCTATTTTGTCACAGCAATGGAATTAAGACTAACACAGCTCTACCTCTTAAAGATTCCACCACTTCAACAACACCAGACAGTGGATCAAACTTCCAGCACATCAAATTGTGGGGGCACAGTCAAACCCCATCTGATGCACAGCACTCCCCAACTCTTAACCAATGTCAGTAAAGGGTCTCTGTATACAGCCACGCACTCAGTGCAGAAATCCAAGGCTAATTCTGACCTTTATTTCTCACTGGGCACATTTAATCCAACACTGAAGCTTCACAGTAATCTCCAAAATAACTATTAAATTTGATTCTCATTCCCACATCTTCGTCACCTCCCTGTACCCTAAGACTCAACCAATAATCTTCTAATTCATGTTCCTGATTCTGTGCTCTACTCTTTCTAACCCATTCTTCAGAAAGATCTTTCTAAATTGTAAATGTATGGTAATCATGCCACTCTCCTATTTAAACATTATCAATAGTGGTTGCTTGTTATAAATCTCAAATGTGTCCTAAAAGTCTCTTTGACCACCTCTCCAGCCTCATCTCTTACCTACTTGCCACTCTCATTGACTGATTCATTCTGCTCAAGAGCCCTCTCATTCCTTAAGTTCCACCATGAAGCACGCTCATCCCTCTTCCTATCTTTCACATGCTTCCTCTGACTGGTGCACAATCCCCACACCCCCACTTCTTTTGCTTCCCTACCCTCAACTCAGTTTTCAGGTTTCAGCTTGAAAAGAATGTAAGTTTCACATTCATTTGCATTCCTATCAAGGTCAGATTTTGAGTATGTGTTTTTTTAATAAAAGAAATTAACTCTCTTCTGGGTATTGTTAATGAAAAGTGGCTTATTTTAAAGGAATTTTAACAATTTTTTACAGTTAAAGAAGTTGTCTTAAAATTAAACTATCTGCTTGAAGTATGTATCCGGCTTTGATGATTCTGAGAAAAATGAGGGCTTGGAGCGGCTGGAACCACAAGCTCAGGGATCACTGCACTTAAGAAGGTAGAGAGGGGCCTGCTGAGAAATCTTAAGGTCAGTTTCCCCATTAATGTCAAATTTGTCACTTTGGGAGGTAAAGTTAAGGCTCTTCCACTAAGGAAAGTGGTGGTTCAAGGACTCTCATCAACCAATCCTGTGCAGAGGCCAAGGTCATGGGCTTCGAAAAGAGTAGAAGCTAAGGACCACTGTTTCAGTCTGTTTTCTGTTGTTATAACAAAATACCTGAGACTAGAAAGAGGTTTATTTTGTCTCATGGTTCTAGAGGCTGAGAAATCTGAGATGGGGCAAATGCGTTTGGTAAGGGGCACATGTTACTCAACTGGTAATGAAAGAAGGACAAGCACACGTACTTGGAAAACAGCAAACACAAGGAACAGCCTTGGTTTATAATCACCTGCTCTTGAGGTAACTAATCAGTCCCACAAAAGCAGAACTCACTCAGGGGCGACAGTTATTAGTCCATCCATGAAAATGCCCCCTCAAGACTCAAACACCTCCTACCAGGCTCCTCACCCCAGCCCTGTTCCACCATGGATTTAGGGATCATACATGTGATCTTTGGGGGACACATTCCAAGCACAGGAGGTCCTGAGTGAGATAAAAAGGAATATCCACAGACCCACTTGAGATCTTGCCCTTCTGCCTAAGTCGCAAGGAAAACTAGGAGGACCAGAGGGCTCTGCCATCCCACTGAAGATGGGAGGCCTTTGACACTGTTCATAAGGGGCTCTCAGAGGAAAAAGGGTGAAAAGTGACGCCAGATCACCCTTCTCAGGGACTGAGTTATAAGTGGACCTTTGGAAGTTGATGTGGGAACTGAAGAAGGTGTGTTCTTTCTGATTGCTAGATAGTGGCTATTATGGTATGTTAAATTGCAAGTGTAGGAAAACATCAACATAAAGATATTCTGGAAGCAAGAGAATAAACGAAACTGGAAAGAGAATGAGTTGTCAGAGCAACAGAAATAAGTAAGGGAATTGCTGTGAAATAGGTTGAAGCTTAACACCATAAGGACAAATGGACCTTTCTGGTGACAGCTACTTGATGAAGACATTTGAGAAACATTATCTGTGTTCATTACGTCTCCTTAAAATAAGAAAAGAGAGAAAAAGAAAAGCTACTTTAGGAAGGAGCTAAAATGTATTGTAATCAGTAAAAACATAAGCAAGAAATTCTCCAAAGCAACATTTCCAAATGAAATTTGGAAATTTCCAGGATGAAATTTCTCTCATTGAGTTTCAGTTTTGAACTTTTTAGCTACTGAACCCCAAGAAAGCATCAAGGTGGCTTTTCTCCATGTTAAAAAGAGAAGTAAAAAAATGCAATATTTATAGAAAATGCTGCACAGTAACATGCCTTTTTCACTTTATAGTAAATTACATCATAGTATTTTAAGATCATATGGTTTACTCTCTCTTCTGTGATCACATTCTGGCATCACATTCAACTAAGTGGCAGTGTTTCATATTTATAAAACTGTATTCTTGAATTTCAAACCAGAAGCAAGGGAACTATTACCGCAACCGAGACTGAATATGCTCATGTAAAGCCAACTTTAATGCATGAAGATTGATGTTCAGGTTCACTCATTTGTTCTAAAGATATTTCTTGAACACCTACTATATGGTACCCCCACATGTCTGCCAGCTTGTTGTGCTATGGGGGCTTGCATGTTGCTGTGATGTTGAAAGCTATGCCATCAGTATTTCAGACAATTGCAGGACCACCTATGGTGGACTGGTTCTAACTAAGCTTCCAGACTAAGACAGACTAAGGAGAAGGACTGAGTAGCCCACTTCCAAAACAATTAGCACTGAAAACCCTATGAATAGCAGAGGAGCACTGTCAAATATAGTGCCAGAAAATGAGTTCCCTTTCCCCAGGCTGGAAGACATTCAAGAGATGACTGGGAAGAGTTGCCTCCTCAAAGTAGAATTGACCTTAATAAGGGAAATGGAGTAAAGCCCCTGGGACCTCCTTTTGCTGATGTGGCACATCTCAAAATGAAAAGAAACATGGTGACTGAAACAATGGGCTCAAACATTAAAAGATTATGTGCCTGTCACAGTGTTGGGGAGTGTTTCCTTCTGTTGTACTTAAGGTTGCTATGAATTGGATCTGACTCTATGGCACATAACAACAATACCGCTATATGGTAGGCACTTCCCCAGGAACTGGGGTCATAATAATGAACAAATCAGACATAGCTTCTTGATCCCAAAGAGCTTAAACTCATGGGGGAGACAGATTAAGCAAGTAAACAAACAAACCAGGTTATCTGAGATAAGACTAGATGGTAGGAAGACTGATGATACTGTAAAGACTGGGAATGAGCAGGTCTCTGTATTAGACTAGGTACTGAGAAGAGAGGAGATACTAGAGTGGAGATTAGCATTAGACAAGGGAGCCTGCCCCACTTAGGGGCTAGAGAAGACACTTTAAGCAGGCAGAATATCAAGGACAAAGTCATAAGATTAAAATAAGTCTCCTCACATGGGGACAGAGGAAAGGTCCCTTGGGAAGGAGCAGGCAGGACAGACATGGGCAGGAGTCAGAGCCCCACATGTCATAGTCACCTGGACATCTAAATGGGTCACTATAAATTCTGGGCAGAAGGTGTAGTCTAAGTTACAACCTGCCCCTCAGTGCTCACTCTTGACCTTATGGGGCAAACAGCAGGATCCAGGAGCTACTCACCAAGGAAGGTGTGGACTGCTTGTAATGAATCAAAAGAGCCCAAGGATGTAGTCACAGCATCCAGTGCCCAGCCTTCCCCTGGCTTTCTCTGCTCTGTCCAGCTCTAGATTCTCCTGATGACTCCACTATGAGGTATCTTTGCACCTGGCCTGAACCAGAGGACCCATTGACTCTGGGACCTCCTGTGTGGCTTCCAGACCCACAGCCTGCTGAAGGGGATTTCAGCCCCAAGAGCTGCTCCTGCCCCACCCAGCTACCTCTCTGCATTCATGTGTTCACCCAGCAAACAGCCACTGAGTCACTGTAAAATGGCAGGCGCCTGTGCTGGGCGTCTGCTGTTGTGCCCAACCCCCAAACATAGAGGGCTATGGTATTTATTCTCAGACTCCCCCTTATCTCAATCTTATACCCACCTAGTTGTGAAGCCCTCCTCGGCTCTCACTTATGCTAGAACAATGGCATGCCTGGCCCCAGGTCCTTCTTGAAATGAACTTAAACCAGATCACAGAATAGTATCAGCACTTTTATTTGGGATAGGTGATAGTCATGTGACTAAGGGCTCTGCCACCAAGCCAATGTGAGTTCCAGTTCCAGTTCCGCTACTGACTGCTATGAGACATTACATAAGAGCTTTACCCTTACTGACTTTCCATTTCTTCCTCTACAAAATGTGGAGATATGGTTTCACCCTTAAGGGGTTGCTGTAAGGAAGAAATGGTATGTTAAGAAACTACATAAAGCACCTATCACAATGTCTACTGCTGGGATAAAATGTCACCTCCATGTATTTCTCTTTTGTTATAACCCCCTGGTCTATAATCAGAATCTGGCTTTTGTTTGTACCTATCTTCATCCTTTGGGCATTATACTTACAGTACCTGGGAAGATGTTCTACCCAGGGGAGCTGAACCCTGAACGCTTGGTGCTAACCATCCAGAGAACACACTGCCCAGCAAAAGACAAGTGAGGGAGGAAAGGAAGGTAAGAGGGTGGGAAGAACTTATCCCCATAGAGGGCTGGTCCGTGCCAGGCATACTTCCAAATGCCACAGCTTTCAATAAACTTAATCATTACAACTGTAGGAGGGAGATATTATTATGCTCACTTTTGCAGAAGTGGAAACTAAGGCACAAGGAATTCTGAAAGTTTTTGAACAAAGTCACTCTGTCTGTAAGCAGTAGAACAGAGATTTGAATCCCAGCAGTCTGGCTCCAAGTTCATGTTCTTAACCATTATGCTTATCATGAGCCAAAGGCCATTTCAAAAAAAAGAAAATGCCATGGTTAAGAAGTTGGCAGTTTGATTTCTTCCAAGATCAACATGAAGATTTCAGATCATTTTTCTGGACATGAGGGTTTGGGGGCAGAAGATATAAAAGTATCGCAACCAGAGTTGGAGTGCAGGGAAAAGAAAAGGTGAGAGAAGAAAGCCCAAAGGCTGAGCTAATCTAATGCATTGGGTTAAAAGGAAGGAGCAGAGAGGTTTTACAAATACATCAGAGGGAAAAAGAAATATCAAGGAGAAAGTGGTCCCATTAATAAATAAGGAAGGCAACACAAATCAATGAAGACCTTTCAGTGCTCAACTCCTCAACTTGCTTTTCAAAATTGGATTTTAAGGGGGAAAGCAAAGAGGTAGAAGGGAGAAGAATTTAAGTTCTTGGTATAAGCTATCAAGCGAAGCAGATGCAAGTAGGAAGGAGGCTCTGTCTTCCTGAATCATGGACTACATGACAGAAACAAACAGGTTAAATGTCAAAAACGAGGTTAAGTCCAGGTGGCAGAGATGGTCCACATTTTAGTGGCACAGTCCCCCACATCAGTGGGTGTGGCCCTGCTTTCTAATCCAGTCTCCACAGATGCCCCCTTCCCATTTATTCATTTATTTATCACATATTTATAAACTAAGAATAATGGAACCTCCTCCTTTGCCCAAGAGGAGCCTATATGTAAAGAAATCATAAATATGCAATGTTAAGAAGGCCAGCTGAGAAATCCGCAGGGGAGTAGGTGTGAAGACAAACGGGACATGATCTCTGCCAGGAGCACTTGGGAGAGATTTCACCAAATAGGTGCTGTTTGGGCTGAGATATAACAACAGAGGACTCTACCAGCCAGAGCAGAGTGGTGAGGGGACAAGGACTGCAAGCATGTGGCCACAAGTAGCTGGCAGCAGAGAGAGATGGAGGTGAGACTGGAAGGGGAAAAGGAGCCCAGGGCAGAAAACGCCTTGTATCCATGCTAAGGGTCTTGGACCCATATGAGTGGCTAAGGAGAACAATGGAGAGATTTTAAATGGGAGAGTGGCATGGTCACTTTTTTTTATGGTACTTGGGGGTTAAATCTCAGGCCTTGCATGTGCTAGGCAAGTACTCTACAACTGAGCTATACCCCCAGTCCAGGTTTTTTTTTTTTTTTTTTTTTTTTTTTTTTTTTTTAATGTTGAGACAGGATCTTGCTAAGTTATTCAGGCTCCCTCCAGCCTCCTGTCTCAGCCTCCCAAGTTGTTGGGATGAGAGGTGTGAGCCACTGCACCTGTCTTGGTCACTTTTTTAAAAAGAAAAATAATGTTAATAGTAGGAGGAAGAAGTGGGTAAAATGAAAGGCAGGGAAGCTATGAAGGACACTATTAAAACAGTTCAGGAAAGATTTGAAGAGGGCTTGACATCGCCACAGGCACAGGAAAAGATGAAATGATTTGAGACAGATTTAGAAGATCATGCCAAATGCAACAGAGTCATGTTAGGGCAAAGGTTGGACATGACCCATTGGGTTTGGCTGTTGGAGTCACTGGTGACCTTTGCTGGAGAGGTTGCTGGGAACTGGTGGTAGGAGGGGTGGGGTAAGGAGAAGTCAGACTGAATGTTAAATGGGAAATTAACCTGTGAAGGAGGGAAAAGGAGCTAGGACTACAGCAACAGAGCCAAGCGACCATAGACTGGATCCTCTGAAACCATGAGCCAAAATAAACCTTTCCTCTTTTTAAGTTGTTTACCACAGATATTGTTGCAGTAATGGAGCGCTGACTAGCACAGGCAGTGCAAGGGTGAGAGAACAAGGGTGCAGTGAAGCCAGAACTAGAGAGGTGGTGGGGTGGTGGTCCCCCAGGGCTCCCAGCTCCTGGTAAGCAGTGATTCTTAAGCACTACTTGGTGTCAGAATCACCTGGGCAGGATTCAGTGCCAGGCCCTGTTCTCCCCACCCAACCCCAGGCTGAGCTTCTGTGCTCAGAGGTTTGAGGTGGGAAGGATGATCCTAATTTGCATCTCCAATGGCCAGGCTGGGGCTAATGGAAAGAAGGGATGCCTAAGACATGGAAGACCTCCATGAAGAGCAAATGTTGCAGGAACAGCTGGAGGGATCTGGAAGAAGAGAGGAGGATGCACAGAGAGCTAGATGATGCAGTTTGGCATTTTAGAAATGCATCTATCTGGAGTAGGTTAAGTTAGTGATGAAGGTGGAGGACAGGCACCAGAGGAGAGGATCAGGAAGCAAGAAGGCCAGTTGAATTCTTTGCAAAAACCTAAAAATCCCTAGTGGACAGCAGGTGTTGGAGTGGAGAAGAACCTGCAAATTAGGGGCCCAAGGGTAGCATGGGCCTCAGCCCACGGCAACCATGACATTGATAATTAGAACTGGAGAACAAACTACAGGATCCTCTTTCTTCCAAATACACCTTCGTGCTCCATAGAGCTATTTCCTAAGGCATACCCTAAGGGAAGCATTGGAATAGAGCCCAAGAGCACAGGCTTTGAATCCTAATCTGAATCCCTCTTCCACCACTTACTGCTGTGTGGCCTTGGGCAAATTACTTTACCTCTCTAAGCCTTGATTTCCCTATATAAAACTGAAGTGTTTTATAATGTATGAAAATTAAATAAGATAACATATGGAAATGTTCAAAATATGGAATATATTACTATTCATTGAAGAAGTTTTCAAAGGAAAGGCTAGAAATGTTTGGGTGGATACATTGGGTGAAGTAGTGGAGGACTAAATGGGAATAAATGTCTACAAGGAAGAAGATAATGAGTGGATCATGTTTTTGAAGTGACTAAGAGGGGTGGAGCAAGTGGCCTGGAGGATGAAGGATAAACTCATTTCAGTCTTCTTAATGTTATTTTTCCTGTTGCTGCCACATGCAACCACAAATTTAGTAACTTAAAACAACACAGATTTATTGTCTTACAGTTCTGTAGGTCAGAAATCCAATATGAGTCTCACTGGGCTAAAATCAAGATGTCAGCAGGGTTGTGTTCCTTTCTGGAAGTTCTGAGGAAGAACTCTTCTTTCTTCTGCATTCCCTGGCCCCCTCCCCTCATCTCCAAAGCCAGAAGCATGGCCTCTCTTAGACCCTTTTCCTTATTCTGTCTCTTTCTGACCACAGCTGGGGAAGAGTCTCTGCCTTTAAGCAGCCTTTTGCCACCACTGGGCACATCTGAATAGTTCAGGCTGCTCTCTCCATCTCAGTTTCCTTAACTTAATGAAATCTTCCAAGTTCCTTTTGTCACAGTTTCATAGGGGTGTGGGAGATGGTGATTCTACCTGCTATAGATTTGGACCCTATTTGGAAAAAGAGCCTAATTACAGCTTCTGACTCTCTCCACCCCTGATTCCTGCTATACCCTCAGCAGTGTGAAGTAGTTGGAAACCCGCTCAGGATTCTAAATGAATGTTTGGGTGCCTGTGCACTTGTCTGCCCAGGCAGAAGGCAAAAGGTCAGGAAGGAAGGATGCAGAGTCAGCTTTGGTGTTCACCTCAGGGTGCCTGTTGGACCCGCTGGCCATAGTGGGTGATGTGTGGTGGCTGAGAATTGGCTGCACCACTGGCCAGAGCTGATATGATGCTGAAGGTGAGCACACTTGCCCTTCCCATTGTTTGGGCCTCCTCCAGAGACAGAAACTCTGGAAAGAATGCATTTCTACTGTAAAATTCTTCTCCTCTCCACCATACCATCCTGTTCCCACCCCAGTTCTATCAAAATTTGTCTTCAGGAACTGCTATTTGAAAAGAACCTGAAGCTTAAACATATACAGAGGTAAATCAGGTATTGTTGTTGTTGTTAGGTGCCGTCGAGTCGGTATCCAACTCATAGTGACCCTCTGTACAACAGGGGAAACACTATTGTCAGTGCTTCTCTGCTGTTCATAGGGTTTTCAATGGCCGATTGATTCTTGGGAGGGGGTTGCCAGGTCCTTCTCCCAAGCCTACAGCACCTGGTCTTCCCAGGCGGTCTCCCATCCAAGTACTAACCAGTCCCGATCCTGCTTAGCTTCCGAGATCTGACGGGATCAGATTCCACAGGGCTACGGCTGCAGGCAAAATCAGGTATAATGTTTTCTTTTTTCCCAAGGGTATTTTTATTCTAATAGGAAATTACACCTTAATCCAGGGAAATAGTGGGCTTTTCATGCACAAGCTAGAGAGGATGAAGAGGGCCACCAGGCACCATTCGTATCAAACTGTGAGGGTAGACACTTACAAAAATTATGACCATGCAAGAGTAGGACCAGCTCCAAAATAAATAAAAGACACTGCACCTCACTGCCTGCTGCTAACAACATCTTTGAAGCTGTGGAGTCCCACTGCTTTGCCCCCAGCAGGTATTGCCTTGCTATTGAGCTTCACACCAGAGCACCTTCACTTCCGCCTCTCATGTTGCTGATTTAGGAAACCACTCTGGCCAACTTCCTGTCAAATCTCACCAGAGACACCTGCAGCAAAGGATGAGGCCCAGTTGTAGGCATTGTTTTAAACCAAACCTGACAACCTACCTGAACGGGCAGAGAAGAAGGAGGAAGAGGCGGGTATTGGCAGTTGATTAGAAGGCTTAATAGCTACTCTCCATATTTAACTTTTATGATTCTGCAATCCTTGAAACATTAATAACCTATCTGATGACATCTGAGATCCCCACCCCCAGCTCTAGGAATCTCAATGTTAAAAGAGGTCTTTCGGGGAATTGGCAGGCAAATTTCTTTCTTTCTTTCTTTCTTTCTTTCTTTCTTTCTTTCTTTCTTTCACGACTTTGTGCTTCTGCCTCTGTTAGACACAGTGAAAGGTTTTCCATTGTACAGACAAGTTTCCTTTCATTGATTGGAACCTTTTATCTGGACATCAGACATTATCATTCCCCAGCACAGTACTGGACTTGCTGACAGCCAAGAAGTATTCTAACGGTCTGCACATACAGTCAAACCTACCCCTGATTTCCTCCACTATGGCTCTGATAAAAAAGGAGTTTGGAGGTTCCAGACTGCCTCTTTGCAATGCGAAAGTGAGCATCTCCAGTCTTATCCGGTGGAGCCAGGCCAGTCCAGGGGCTTTTCATGAAGATGTGCCACCAAGGAACTGGGGCTCACTGAAGCCCTTTAAGACAGTTCTTTGGAGACTTGCCTGAAACAAATGAGGTAACAGTGAGTGGTAGGGAGATAGATAACCAGCCCTGACTGTGTTCTTCCTGACTTTTAGGAGCAGCCCCGGTTGCACTCCGTGGTTGCCTATGGTGGGAACTCTCAGCATTCAGTGAATCCATGTTCTCAGTTTACAGTCAGCTTACTCATATGCACAGCAAGTCACAATGAGTTAATGCCTGAAATGCTTACCTCTGCATCAAAATGAAAACAAAATGTTCTAACCAAAGGAAAACAGAAAGGAGAAACAGTGAACCAAAACAAAGGACTATCTAAGCACCTACAGAATATATGAAACAATGAAGTAGCAATCCTACCCCAGGGATATACTCAAGAGAACTGAAAACAAGCATTGTACCCAAAACCTTGCAGAGGGATAGTCAGAGTACCATTGCACATAGTAGCCCAAAGAGGAAATGACTCAATGTCCATTCCCTGATGAATGAACCAACAAAATGTGGTATATCCATACAATGCAACATTATTAGGCTATAAAAAAAACACAAAGCCCTGATACATGCTACAGTATGGAGAAGCTTTTGAAAACATTATGCTTAGCGAAAGAAGCCAGACACAAAAACCCACATATTATTTTACTTCTTTGAAACTTCCAAAATAAGTAAAACAGAGACAGAAAATAAATTGATGTTTTTCAGGGGAAGGTGAGAAGGGGTTAGTGACCGATAATAGGTATGGGAATTCTTTTGGAGATAGTGGAAATATTCTGGAAATAATAGTGGGTGATAGTTGCACAACTATATGCATATACTGAAAACCACTGAATTGTACACTTTAAGTGGGTAGATTTTATGGTATATGAAGTATATCTCAAGAAAATATTTAAAAATTTCAAAGCCCTGCAGGATGGGGAAGGGCAGGCAGGGAGAGAGATTATCAGGAATAAGGAGTCACCAGGACAAGGTAGTAGGGCATATATGACTCATTTGCTTATTCAACAAAACTTTATGAGCACCTACTACGGGCAGCATTGTGCCAAATACAACTTACCTAAAGTGAATGAGGCAGATGAGGTTCCTGAACTCTTACAGGATATCATTGGGTATTGGAGATGGACATTAATGTGAAAATGATACAAATAAGCATGAGATTATAATGGGTGGATGGATGCTAGGTAGATCGATAAGAGATAAATATAAGATGCAGAGGGAGAGACTAGAGACAATAATTAAATATGGAATCCTACTGTTAGGCAACATACATTCATAAATTATTTTCAGTAAAACAAATGAGCCATTGATAACATCCTATTATCTAAGACATTTTGGGTTTTCTTACTCCTTAAGTCAAAAGCACTTCTCCTTGTGGCTCCAACAGGGACAAATGAAGCAGCACCTGGAGCCATCATTCTCATTGCTGATGGGACAGCCCAGAGGGGACAGCCATCTCCTCCCCTGTGAGCATTTGCAGAACGAAGATGACATCAGTGAAACACAGACTGGAAACTCCCTTCAGAAATGGAGGAAGTCAGACTCTGAGAGGTGACATAGACTGCTCAAAGGCTGGCAACTTGTAATGGTAGAGCTGGGACTTCAACTAAGGAAGTCTGTGCTCCAGGTCTCAGCTCCTACACACCAACTATGCCGTCCAATATTTGGAAGGGAACCAGTGTGAAGAAGTAGTGGATAATCATGGACTGGTGGGCTTTCCCTCAAAGGAACCCTCTTCAACAATAGCCCAAAGGGGAAAAATCATACACCACATCTCAACAAAGGACTTCCACATGATGGACACTAAAGGAACCTCAGAAAACCAGAAGAAAAGACTCTGTGACCTAGCACATCTTTTGCTGCCCAACCCACCCATACTCAGATGCACCAAGGCTACCTAGTGCGTGTCTCTCTTTAAGTAACTATTAGTTGTCCAGATACCCAACAGCCTGTGTGTGCCTTCAATTCAATATATATGTGAACCTGGACACCTAACCTCCTTTACTAGTCTTCTTCATTGGAATATGTAGGGTACAATAGTTCCTAAGTATAAACAAATGCATCAACAAATGCTCTGTAAATAAATGTGTGCATATACTATGCACACAGTTGTGAATGTGAAGGAGCTTTAGTTAGGCTCTGCCCCTCAGTGAGCAGAGTCTACTGAGACCTTAAGCATTTTCCATGGTAAACTTTCTACATTCTGTCCCTTCTTTGCATACTTGTCTAGTATTTTTAAGCACGCTCTTTGAGGAAAATACATGAAAGAATAAATGTAAGAAGTAATGTCTAAGGTGCACATTTTGTGTTATATCAGCAAAATGACACAAATATTGTCCTACTTAATCTGACAATAACTCTAGATAATGAATGTATAAATGGATAGATGTATGAATCATTCCATTGAGTGGATGAAGAAATAAGACTTAGAAAAGCTGAACAACTGTCTCCTAGATGTGTAACAAGGAAAAGGCAGAATAAAACTCAAAACTTCTAACTTCAAATCCAGTGCTTATATGCCTTTACTACAACTGTCTCGGGAAAAAAAGAGAAAGACAGCAACACAGACTCATAGAGAAATGTCAATAAACGAAGAGAAGACTAAAGTCAAGAAAGAACACGGGGGCCAGAGAGGGAAAAGAATAAAGAAGAACTCCTCGGGGAAGTGGTTACAAAATCTTCAGCCAAAGCTTCAGAAGGAGTATGCCAAGATAGGATATGTAGGGACCAAAAAGTTATTGTTGAAGTCAGTGTTCTACTAGGGATTATGCTAAGGGTCACAGGGGTGTAGCTGGCCCTCCATCTCTAAAGCGCCACATCTTCAGATTCAACCAATGGTAGATAAAAAATGAAGTTAGGCCCACGATGGTTGTGTGTGCACTGAACGTGGACAGATTTTTTCCCTTGTCATTCATCATTCCCTAAACAATATACATAGTATAGCAACTATTTACATGGCATTATATTGTATTACTCATAAGTCATCTAGAGATTATTTAAAATGTATGGATGTACACAGGTTATACGTAAGTACTATACCATTTTATATAAGGGACTTGAGCACCCATGGAACCCATCCCCTATACACTGAGGGGCAAGTGTCCTCAGATAGGGCTCTGCCTAGACTCTTCGAGGTATTGCAATTACTCAGGCCCATGCACAGGGATGAGAAGAGCCGAGAGATAGGGGCACCCATCTGCCACCCTCTTCTAGACACTGATTACACAGCTGGCTTCAGGTTGTGCTAATTCAAGTTGACAAAATGAATTCTTTACTCGGGACCTACAGCACACTAAGGATTCCTCTGGCTTAGAGGGCGTACAGAGATGAATACAACCACTCCCTTCCCTCAACAAACTTGCAGAGGCAAAGTGAATCATGCCAACTCTGAGTGTAGACAAGAGGCTGTCCACCTATGAAGGGGGAGTCTTGCAGCATGCTTCCTCATTCCCTAGTGGGCATATTTACCATTTGGAACACTGGTCCTACAAGGTGTTCTATTTAAAAAGCAATCCATGGTTAAGTCTGACTGGCAGGTGTTATATATGCTTCAGAAAATGACAAGAAGAAAGAAAGCTATCTCCCCACTGGGTGGGGGTCCATGGATGCATCTTTTAATCCTGGATCTTCTGTTGATTGACTGTGTGAACTGAGACCTCCTCTAACCAACTTTATACTTTTGTTTCTAGAGAGCTCTGTTAGGAAGTTTGTTGTTCCAGAGATCTATCAACACAATGGTCAATGCAATGCCTCTGTCCACTGCTTTCCCTTCCCTCCCCGCTCCTCCCTCTCACCCTAGATGCACTCTGATGAGCCTTCTTCTTTCAAGGGCTAGCCAGCAAAATTCTGGATGAACTGCTGTCTCATTCACAACTGTTAGTTAACAGAGATATCAAGGTCTGGTGGCCTTTCAAGTTGGAAGCAATCTTTTTATTTCTCTTAGCTATCTCCTCTCCTATTCCCATTACCAGCTATTCCAAAACTTCAGCACGCCCTGCTCAGCTTCTATTCAATTGTTGTTGTTAGGTGCTGTTGAGTAGGATCCAACTCATGTCGACCCTATGTATAACAGAATGAAACACTACCCAACACTGTCCCATACACGTGATTGTTTTATGTTTGTGCCATTGTTGTAGTCACTATGTCTCATCTCATTTTGAGTCATGCCACATCAGCAAAAGGAGGTCCCAGGGGCTTTACTCCAGTCCAGTCATTAAGATCAATTCTACTTTGAGGAAGCAAGTCTTCCTCAGGTGTTTCTTGAATGCCTTCCATCATGGGAGGCTCATTTTCTGACACTGTATTTGACAGTTCTTCTCTGATCAACCTTAAAAACTTGTAGAGCAGTCTAGTGAATGGCAAAAAACACCAGACTTGGAGGCAGATTGCTTAGGTTGAAATTATTTGAATTCTTTAATATTAGGGTCCCCCTCTATAAGGCACTATTTATCATTTACTCAGTTAACAGATAGTACTTGGGTATTTTTTCAGTTTATTTGGGCCACTATAACAAAATACCACAGATTGGGCTGGCTTATAAACAACAAGAAAATTATTTCTCACAGTTCTGGAGACTGGAAAGCCCAAGATCACTATGCCAGAAAACTGGGTATCTGGTGAGGGCTGCTTTCTGGTTCACAGTGGCACTTTCTTGCTATGTTCTCACATTGTGGAAAAGACAAATGAGCCCCCTTGGGCCTATTTTATAAGGACACTAATTCCATTGGTGAGGGCAATGCCCTCATGACCTAATCAGCTCCAAAAGGCCCCACCTCCTAATACTATTGCCTTGAGGGTTAGGATTCAACACCTGCATTTTTGAGGGACCCAAACATTCAGACCAGGTATCTTAGTCCTATGGATTTAATTGGAAACAAGATAAACAAGGTCCCTGCATTCAGAGCATTTACATACAGTGGGGAGAATGAATATGGTAATATATACCTATCTCTTAATTGTGAGGTCATGTTAACAAAATAATACATTATCTCATTTAATCCACATTTAATACTGTACCTTTCCTATAATAAGTACTCAGCAAATGTTAGCTTTTATGATAATTATTATCACTTCTTATGGAGTTTGCCCAGGTATAAATTCCCGCACAACTTTACAAGCTTTTCTCCACCATTCCTGTCCTTATGTCTATAGCAAACAAAAAATCCATGAACCTCAAAGCTATTTGCTGTAGGTGAGACTAGATCTTGCATTATGACTATCACCTATGCCTTTTGCTCCAACTTCATAAACTCTAGGGAGGGATTTCTTCCTGGACAGCTGAGAAGAAAGGAAGGACCGGCACCTTGAGCTCTGTATTGGCCCCGGAATACTACAAATCATTAGGTTATAGAAACCAGAGAGTCTGTTATTTTAAAGTTCAAGCAGCTTCCTGATTCACTGGCGATGGAGCCATGAGTCCTTCTTTCAGCAGGCTGTCCATATGGTTTATGGAAAAGTGCCTCAATGGACATTTTAGAAGTTACAAAAGCCAAGCAAAGAGATTTTGCTGAAATAAAGATATTCCAAGATGCTATTGCTGGCAAGGAACAGGAGAATGGGGCAAATAATGGTATCAAGGGAGACTGATGCTTCTGGAAATGCATTTTGGCTGGGGGGAGAGGAGGACAATGATCCAGTCTCAATTCCCTACTGGCCCTTGGACTACATTTGAGCTGTATGAGAGCTGACAGGACCAGGGTTTTTGAGACTCTTTCAGATTTGAAGCAAAAGTAAATAGTAGAAACTGTGGGTGGGAGACTCAGATTCTAGATTTAGCAGTTTCCTTGGGCCCAGGTACAGAGTGTGGCTGAGGATAGTGGCAGGCTGTTCTTTGTCTTTCTCTGTGTGTGAACCTGCCTGGCTTCTCTGCCATGCTGAGATTCATAGCTCTAGAAGAATACAGGATGACCACAGTGGCCATGATGATCCTTCCTTGAGTGGCCTGGTGGGCCCTGGACCCCTTCAAGGACAGCAGACAGGAAGAATATAGAGAAGATTATGTCAACACATGGTAGTCACTGGCCATCAGCAGCCTTATCCTTTATGTAGTATTATAGAATAATTGAAAGAAGAATAGGGAGCTAAGTGCCTTCTTGGATAGGAAGAAGGGGTTCTGGGCTATGCAATTGACTCTTAAAAAGCTTCCATGTATGTGTATTTAATACTTGCAAATGAGGCCAAGAGAATTCTTTCCCTCCATCCAAGAGGAATAGAAGATGCTTCTATTAACAAAAGCTAATCCCCTACTTTTGTTCTGGGTCTTATCCAAACCACACTGCTAGGAAACTGGTGAAAAATAATTTGGGTCTGCATGGCTCCAAAGCCACCCTCTCAGACAGAGAACAGTACTTGTCAATCTTTCCTCCACATGGTTTGTTTACATTCCTGCCCTTCCCTTAGATTGTAAGCCCCTGATGACAGAGAATCTGGTATGTTGTTGTGTCTGAGCACAGCATCTTGACCATCACCAGTGCTTGGCAAGTTCATGAGACAGGACCTGGCCTGAACTTAAAGAATGGGGAAGACTAACATAGGTCATAGTTGCTAGTTAGGGATCCCCAAATTGTTGGCATCCATCAGAATTATCCAGGGGGTTTATGAAGTCATAGTCTCAATTCAGATGCAGTAGGTCCTCATGGATCCTGGGATTTCACTTGTAGTAAGCATGACCAAGGATTCTGATGAGTGAACCCACAGATCCACTGCCCCTAAACTTTCCCCATTTCCTTGGGCCCTTCCTGAGCCTTTTTACTTCGGACCTCACTGAGTTCTGTGTTGTTGAAGGACTTTCTTATGCCGATTTTTATATTTCAAGGCCATTTCTCAAGGTTTCCATGAATGACCCCAGCGAAAAGCCCTCTCCCATCTCTCTGACCTTCATGCCATTGTGTCTGAGCTGCTTCCAAGACATGCACTCCTGGTACTTCACAGTGTTTGAGCTTGTTTCAATCTCCTCCTCTCCTGAGCTCCACATATCTGGACTCATATAGAAGAGAGGAAGGAGTGCATAGACCTTGGGCACCCCAAGTGGATGCTGGGGCACTCTGCCCACAGCCTACTTTGAGGCCAGTGGGGCACTGCCTGCCTATGGCCCACAGTTGCATTTCTCCCCAGCCATTACTTTCACCTGACAGGAGCTGCCTGAGCCAACATTACACATCCACCCTAGAGAGAGAATGTCACTGCAAGAGAACAAAGGACAAAGGCCCCCCGGGACTCTCAATGTCTCTAAAGGGTGATCCAGCCAGGAGCTCTGGTGGGAAAGGCTGAGCCCTCTTTTGCAGATTAGCTCTTCACTCAGCCTAGTTTCTCTTCCCTCTCAGTACTTCCTCTGAGAGCACCCTTAAGTGGCATCTGCATGTTAATCTCAGAATTTGAGGCTGGTTCCTGGAGAACAGAATCTACCACACATCTGCCAGGTGCCAGGCACCAAACCAAGCATTTTATATGCAGGACCTCCTCCGATCCCTACCAAGTTCAAAAAGTGGGATTCACTCCTTTATTATAGCTGAGGCTATTGTGACTTAGAGAGGTGATTCATTCACCAAAAATTGCAGAATGGTAGGCCCAGCATCACAGGTCAAATCCAGGACTATTTGACCTCAAATATCTTTCCATCACACCATGAAAACAGCATCAAGTCAATATATCTTTATTTGTCCATTTACCAGAAGTTGTGATACTAAATAGATACAGTTGTGATACCAAATAGATATAAATAGATATTTGCTAAGGAAATAGTTAATGAATGGTCAGATTTTGAGGTTCTGGAGGGTAAGAACTATAACTCTCATGTGTGTAAATTGTCCCATCCAGCTGTGCTGTGCTGGGTATCTTGACCAACCAATATTGCCAAACACCCTGATATCTAAAGAAGCATGGCACTAGAGACCTGGAATGGTATTTTAGTCTCTATGTAAATATAAACCAAGCCAGCACCTAGTTTCCTTTTATCTATGCCTAATTTCATTTTAGAACTTGCAACCATAGCCCTGTGGGATCCAATCCCATCAGATCTTCGAAGCTAAGCGGGGTCGGGCCTGGTTAGTACTTGGATGGGAGACCACCTGGGCAGACCACAGGTGCTGTAGGCAACCCACTCCCAAAAGTCAATCCACCATTGAAAACCCTATGAACAGCAGAGAAGCACTGACAATAGTGTTTCGCCTGTTTTATATTGGGTCACTACGAGTCAGATACCGACCTGACAGCACCTAACAACAACAACAATTTCATTTTAAACTGAGGATCTGTGAAAATATGCCTGGGTGCCAAAAAATGTATACACAAAAATGAGTTGTTATCTATGCATTATTTTTTGAAGTTGAATTGAACTACTGTAGCAATGTGTAATATAATGTTCACTCAAAGGATGGTGTTAATCAAATGAATGCTAGTACCACCATGCAACAGGCAGGACCGCCAAAGAGAATGGTAGGAGCGTGGTTTTGTTCCATTTTGAAGTGGCCTTTGAAACTTGAGAACCTAATGGAAGTAAAACAATGGAGATATGAGTATGCAACAGAACCTGCAACACGTCTAACAACTGGACACATTCATGATAAATCTGAGATGCTGGGTGTGATGTATACTGGATATGATGTGCACGAGGGAAGATGTGGGAGGCTTCAGCTTCACACAGCAACAAATCCTGCTTCTTCTGCTATGGTAACTGCTTTGAGCACCTCTTGTAATTGTAGAAATCAAACATGACTTGAATTCATCTTTTGTTATCACTATATGTTGAGTATTACAATTTTAATACAGTTTTTTAAATTTCTTAAAATGTATAGATATTGTTTGGAATCTGCTGTATATGAAGACTCTTGCTTAGACTTGGTACATATCTCTCCACCTCCTCCACATTTCAGGTCAGGGAATACCTGATGTTCAGACATACACAGCTCACCGAGATCCTCCACTGTCTTCATCCATATGCTCCCACAAAGCCCCAACCCCTAGCCTTATGGATACCAGTGTTCTGAGAGTGTACCCAGTGTTCAAGCTTTCTTAGAAGGTAGTAGTCAGGAGTATGTCTGTGGCTGTGTCTTCTCCTGATGACCACCTTAGAGAATAGCAAGCTCATCCTGCTCTTTCTCAGAGAGGAAGAACCCTTCCCAAATGCAGATTCCAGATGCTATATCGGGCTTTATTAGCTCATGAAGGATCTATTATTAACTGTGATTTGCTTAGTGAGATGTGTGCAGCTTCTTAAATTATTCAGCGTAGGTGGGAGAACATCTTCAGTGAAGCTCTGTCTGTGTCCACCTCTTCTCAGATCTGTCAGATCTGAGGCAGCTCTACATACTTGGAGAATGGTAAGTGGGTCTCTAACATAGATGTGTGCAGCACTCTGTCAGCTAATGAGGCAGCCTGGAAACTGAAGAACACCTGATAACCCCCAAGACAGAGACTCAGAGTGCTGACCCCAAAGGGGGCAAAGGCATATGACTTGCTGCTGTGTTTATTCAAAACAATTTCCCATTAATATGAGTTCTGTGCCACCTGAATAGAAAAGCAGAATGTCTATGGAATCTCCAGGTTGCTTTTTCATCTGTCTTTGAAATGAACCACATTCCTGTCTTAATGAAAATGCTACTCAATTACTATGATTTTATTAACAAGACAAGTGTAGCTATTTAGTGTGTAACAATGCAAGAGTTATAATTCCAAGGGGATTGTCTGATGCTAATTCTAAATTCAGAATGCAAAGCAAATTTTTATTAGCCTTTTCTCTGCAAAGGATACTTCTTCTCTGTGCTGAAATAATATTTGGATCTGGTGCCTGGTTTGTTAAAGTCTTAAAGGCTGTCATCATTGTCAGAGCATTATAAATGCATGAAGAATTCTACAGTTGAAAATAACTTAAACCAAACCTTAGTCTTGGTTTTTGTCCACATGAAGCAAGTAGACCCAAACACTATATGCTCAAATTGTCTCATCTCTCCATTTGGATTATGCATTGTCACAGAATTTAGGTTAAAGTCTCCAAAGCCCATTGTGGGCTCCCCAACCATGAGTTAGGCCTGAGCATAGAGAAGAAGAGAGAAATTTTTAAGTGGATATGAGATTGAAATTTTAAATATGACTATACTGAACATTTTAATAACTGAATGTGAATCTTAACTATCAAAATGGGAGTTTTACTATAAATGAAAGTGACTTGAAGATATTGGATTTCTCAGAGAACCTACAAAGACCAAGTGAAGGGATGTTTGTCCAAAAATATGAGGAGGTAATTGCTGAGGAAAAATGAAGGGAGTTCTTGTTTGTATCCTGTTAAACTTGGTGCATTTAAAATATTTACTTACCTTACAGACAGCACATTAAATTCAACATTACAAAAAATTCCTTAATAACTAATATGTACGTAACAATGTGCTGGGGATACTGTGTGACAATAAAAGATGAAAAATACTTATCACAACCCTTATGGAAATAATGACTAAAAGTGGAGCCATATTTGTAAAAAATTGCAGTTGTAGATCACAGACTCTAAATAGGAAACCTAGACACATTTTGACAAGGTTTTGTTACATTTCTGGTGGAAAGAGTCAGTCTGAGAAATGTGGATGCTTGAAAACATTGGAAATTTTGTAGGATTCAATGGTTTATAAATAAAACAGTAAGAAACATCTTAATCAGTTTGTTTCCCACAAATCTAAAAGGCAATACAACATAGAAATAAATGTCATAATAAAATTGCAAAATAATATGGGTTCCTAGGAGAAGATTTAGAAATAGTCAAAGAGGAGGTGGTATTTGATCTTGACCATGAAGGATTTTAGCAAATAGAAAAGAGTAGGTAAGACACTCCCCAAAACAATCAGCCATTGAAAACCCTATGAATAGCAGGGAAGTAGTAACAATACTGTTTCGTCTGTTGTACATAGGATCGCTATGAGTTGGATACCAACTTAACAGCATCTAAGGATAGGTAAGACATTGTGAGAACAATGTTTTCATAGTCTCATTTATCTTTGTAATGAACTGGGTGAACATGATCCTTACTGTTTACATATAGCCCAAGGAATCCATCCACATGTGAATACTTAGTAAAGCTCCTCTACAATAGATGGGAAAATATCGTTTAAACGAATTACTGATCTACTTCAGTTTCCCCATTGGAAGTCCTTCGTGTCTGGGAATTCAGCATGCTTTCTCCTGCCACAAAAGTCTGGAATAACTGTGCATGGATCAGAGCCCCAAGATCTGGGCTTTCAATAGATTCTGGAAAATTCAATTTGCTTTAGATCATATTTCAAGCCATCACAGGATCTTTTTCCAGCTCATTCTCTATCCTAATCCCCTGACTTAAATTCTTGTCATTCTTTTCTGAGTTCTGATGTCCCTTTTGGACACTTTTTTCCTGAAATCTGTGGAAGTTATTGTACTTCTAACTTCCAGATTTGACAGAGAAATCTAATAAGATTGTAAACTCCTGGAGACAGAGGCCTTTCCTATTTAACTCCATTGCTAGGTTTCTAGTGCATTGCCTGAACATGTGTTTAACAAAAGTTTTTAAATTAATGGATTAAACTTCTCTGCTGAATGAGAATGATTAACTGTGGCAACTAATAAAAGACTATACAGGATACATTTCAGAAAAAGGGCTTTGTACATGCTGAATAATTATCAGAATGATAATAAGTAACTTAAGAATGTTTTAGAGTCTGTGAAGTTGTTTTGGCTTGCCCACAAGGTCAAAGCACCTCATAAAAATGATCGATGCTTTCTGCCTTCCGCTAACCAGACAACCCTTATCCCACACTGCAGTTTATGGGTCCTGACCCCACATTCCATAGCCGATCTGGAAGGCCATGTTTCTGGGAGCCAGTCCTGATAAGCCACCTCAAGGGCTGATGGAAGGGTGCACTTGAGCCAGCTGGCCCTCCCAGGCGCCTTCCACAAACTTCCCCAGATTCAGTCATGATGTGTGTGACAGACAACGGCACTAATCTCTTCAGGAACACCCCAGAACACAGAGCTCATCTGTGCTTCTAGGCTGGATTTTGCAGAAAATAGGAGATGGCACCCAACCCCCTCTGGCCTGCCAAGAGTGTGGCTGGTCTATGTGATACCCAGGCAGCTGGCACACTCTGGCACTCTCTGGGACCACCACAGAAGCTGGTGAATGGTGCCCTGACTCTCGGAGGGGGGTGGGTGGTGCAATCTGCATTACAATATGTGCTTCAATGCTGTGGGGAAGGATCTTACTGTGGCCCAACACTTTGTACAAGATGCCACGGGCACAGTAGCCAGCATCCCTAAGATTTGTGGCTTCACATCCACTCCTAAGTCTGAAATCCAGAAACCTGCCGGAAGTCAGAAGGCCCAACTACATGCACAGCATATGAAAGCTGTTCGGTGGTCAGACTTCTCCCTGTCCCTAAGGAAGGGCCCCAAATGCACCCAAAGAGTCATATACACCATTTATAAAATGGAAGACACCTTGCTAATTGACAGGCCTGTGAATGGTGTGGCACTTTAAATTACCTTGGCATTAATTGCCTGGACAGGTTGTTCACTTAAATTGCCCTGGCTCGCTAATAACCTGAATGGGCTGGTGTTTTAAATGACCATGGCACTAATGGCCCAGGTTGGCTGCTATTTCACATCGTCCTGGCACTAATGGTCTGGAAAGGGGGCTTGCTTTGCAGATTAACGAGTGTCCTCCAAATGGCAGAGGATTATGGAAAAAGAAAGAAAAACAAGCATTTGCAAGGGAAATAAGAAAGAAGTTTTACTTCTCCCAGTATTAGGTATTTTGTGAGTAGAACTGGACAGCATGCCTTCTCTGTGTCCATTTCACTTGCACTTACTATTTTAATTTCCACACTAATTCCAGGCCATCAATAGTTTTTTGTTTATTTGTTTGTTTTGTTGTTTCCTAAAGTAAAAAAACTCTGTACAGTTCATTGAAGAAGAAACAACACCCTCTCCATAGTTTGGCCATAGTTTTGGCCATAGTTTCTCCACATTATTTCTGTTCATTCGTAGACCCAAAGCCCATTCATCTCCAAATCATTTATTCAGTGGGCACTGATCAATTTATTGATTTATCTTCTATGTGCAGGATGCCTGCTCAGTTCTTAGGGGCAGAGATATGGAACCATAGACTTGACCTTCAGGAGCTCCCATTTAAATTCAAACCCAAGTCATTTACAAATAATTGCTTTGCAATGTGATTAGTGCTGTGTCAGGGTGATGCTTTGGGTGGGGAGGGAGCATGGAGGTTGTAAGCATCTGCAAGGAGACAAGGACCTAAGAGTTTCCCGACAGAGGTGAGCCAGGAGAAGACAATAGGATGGGCTCCTCAAGTCAAGTGGGGAAGGAGAAAGTCTTGAAGAAAGGAAATATGCACAAAGGCAGAAGTCCTGAAAAAGCATGGCTGCAAACTCAAAACTCAAGGGCAAGATGGTAGGAGGCAAGCCTGGAAAGATAGGTGGAAGCTAGACTGTGAAGCCTCCAGGAAGAAAGGAGAGATTTGAAAAATGTGTCTGCAATTGGAGCACCCTGGACTGAGGACTGACTGCACATGGGGTTTGAGAAGGAGAACGAGGTTAGGCTTCTAGTGTTGATAACCTGACACACGCTGCCTTTCACAGCAATGAAATTCACAGCAAGGAAAGGATCATGTTGGGGTAAGAGGAGGGACCTAAGAATGTGACTTTTTTTTTTAAAGATATTGGTTTCTCTGCTCATCTCTGCTGATTGCACTTGACCTGTCCACTGCTTATAGGTGCATGGAGCACACATAGCATTGCAGACACTGTGAGAGACATTCATACCATAGGGGCCTTCTTGGGATTTCGACAAGACAGTCACCCTTGCTATGCAGCTCAGAGATCTAGATCATAAACAAATTAGTGCCAAGGGTTTGGTCCCCGTCACCTACAGAAACATGGCAGCAAATTGAAAAGAAATCCTCTCCTTCTTCTTTTGTGCTCCATTCTAGCTCATTTTCATGGCCATTTGACCCTACAGTGGCTCTCAGGGCATAGTTTTTTTTTTTCCTATTTGCTTCCTCTTTTGTCCCCTGTGTTTAGAATATAGAAAGAGGACTGGTTTAAAAAAGAACAGAGTATCTATATAATATTGTTTTTGGACATCTACGTGTCACCAATGGATTTTGACAAGTAAAACATAAATTTTGAACTTTTTCTGCTTTTTCACACATTTGCAAGACTGGAGGAATAAATACAGAGAGTGACTGGATAAAAGCAAATGATTTTTATAGAGTTGACTGAATTCAATTGAATGGAGATTAATTGAGAAGCTACAACTTGCAGAGAGCCTATCATTTGCAGAGTCTCATGATAGGTACTGAGGAATATGCAAAAATGAATGAAGTGTGGTACCTGTTGCTAAGGAACCCAATGTCCCAGGCTGGGCTCCACTCACTAAATGATGTCTCTATAGCACTTTTCTAACTTGAGAATCAGTCCCAATGACCAGCCTCTCCAAAGTGGCTGAAAGTGTAGAAAAAGTGCCTCTTTTGAAAGGGAAAGGTGTTCTTTCATCCAACCCTCAATAGATAATATGTTTGCTAAGTGTAGGGCACCTTGCTGTGCACAACACGGGGTTTAAGATAGTAAGACATAGCTCTTGACCTCTAAGCTTTTAGCTGTGAACATCCAAAGTCCCTTGATATCTGAGGAAGGGTTGAGTAACCTCAAATACTTTTTGTTAAAATAAACTCTCTGAGGATGTCTTTTATCTCAAATAATGATTCTTAACAAAGACTCATAGAGCTTGTACCACAAGGGAGCCTGGAAGGCCCCTAATCTCACATCCATGAGACCCAGAGAGTTCGGCCAAGTGGACTACCGCAGAAACACAAGTGGCTTGTGGCAAATCCAGACCCAGGACATAGGTCATCCTCCTCTATGGCCTGTACCATGCTGCCTATCTCTGTTTCCAGTAGATGCACCAAAATAAAAGCAAAGTTTAAAGACTGATAAAGAGAGAAGCATAATAATATATGTTGTTGCTATTGTGTGCTAACAGGTCAGATCCGACTAAGAGCGACCATATGTACAGCAAAACAAAACACTATTCAACACTCTACCATGCACACAAGAGGTCCCTCCTCTTACCCCATGCACACCATCCTTTGCTATTTGAGCCCATTGTTGCACTCTTTATGTTTCTTCTCATTTTGAGTCATGCCAGAAAAGCAAATGAGGTCCCAGGGGTGTTATTCCATTCCCATCATTAAGGTCAACTCTACTTTGAAGAGGCAACTCTTCCCCAATCATTTCTTGAATGCTTTCCAGGCCAAGGGGCTCATTTTTCAGCACTATATTTGACAGTGCTTCTCTGCTATTCCTAGGGTTTTCAATGGCTAATTGTTTTGAGGTGGGCTGCTGGGTCCTACTCCCTAGTCTGTCTTAGTCTGGAAGCTCAGCTGAAACCTGTCCACCATAGGTAGCTATGCTGGTATCTGAAATACTGGTGACATGGCTTTCAGCATCACAGCAATATGCAAGCCCCTACAGCACAACAAGTTGACAGACATCTAAGAGATAATGTATAATCTAAGATAATCTAGGCATGTACAACTAGGTCTTCCTTTAGGAAAATAAATTTGCTGTAGTCTCATTGTGGACATTTTTACCAGTTCCATCAATAGCATTAATAGACATTTAAAAAGAAAGTTCTCTTGCCAAATTTTAAAATGTGACATTCTGAGAAGTTGTATAGTGCCAAAATCAATTAGAAAGCAATTAAATACAACTACTACCCCCATACTTATCTTTAATCATAAGATGGAAATTTGAAGTGAGTTTTTTCCTTATAACATCTATAACGTGCTAACATTGCCTCTGAGCCTTTATTTTGTCATATTTCACTCTCCTGATCACTTCTATCTCCTTCACGAAGTTTTCCCTAGTAGACTGTAGCAGTCAGTTTAATAAAACAAGGACAAGATTATAATGAAGTTCACCTATGGTCAGCTTCAATCCAAAAACATTAAATGGAAAATTCCAGAAGTGATTCAAAAGTTCTACATTGTGCACTTCTCTGAGGGGCATATTGAAATCTCATGCCTCATTCTGCTTCATCCCATTGTTCACCATATCTACAGTGTATATGCTACCTGCCCAGTATTCACTCTGTGCCCATCTTGGTTATCAGATTGATTGTTATAGTTTGAGAATACTTGTGCCTAAGGAATGCTGATTTTACTTAACAATGGCTCCAATGCAGTGATGCTGGCAACTCAGATATGCCAAAGAGAAGCTATGAATCTTTCCTTTAAGTGAAAGGGTGAAAGTTCTCAAGTTAATAAGGAAACAGCAATAATATGCTGAAGTTGCTAAGATCTAAAGAAAGAATGAACTTTCTATTCATGAAATTGTGATGAAGGAAAAAGAAGTTCATGAAAATTTTGCTGACATATCTCAAACTGAAAAAGTTAGGGATACAATACATGAAAGGTGCTTAGTTATGACAGGGAAGGTATTAAATTTATGGGATAGAAGATATGAGCAGAAAACATGTTTTGAGTGACAACAATGTATTGTTCCAGAAAGCATTGAGCCTAATTTGTAAACTCAACTTTATCATAGGTACACAGGCATTATACTTTACAAAATTGTCTCAGATCCCTTGGCAGCCTCAGGAAAGTTAGGTTTTATTATCCCATTCAATAGAGACTAAGGCTCAGTATAGGGTAGGCAAGCCCCAAACCTAGGCTTTCTGCTTCTAACTCCAGTGTTCTTTTCCTTGTATTATACTGCTCTCTTCCTCTCTGAACTTGTACACTCATCTGGGGATATATTCTGCATTCTAATGTGTTTTGCTATTTTTCTCATGTGTGTTAACTTGTGGCAAAATACCTGACAGAAATGGAGGAAAGATTTATTTTAGCTCACAGTTTAGAGGTCTCAGTCCACAGTGGCAGAGAGGCATGGCAGAGAACAGCCAGAGCCTGCAGCAGAGGACTTCACATCATGACATCAGGAAGCAGAAAAAGCTTACAAGAACCGGGGGTCAGAGTGTAATCTCTTCCCAGGGACCTCCTTCTGCCAACTACGTCCCACTTCCCAAAGTTCCACAGTCTCCCAAACAGTGCCACCACCTGGGGACCTAACATTCAAATGTAACCTTTGGGGGACATTTCAAAATCAAACCGTAACACAATGTATCTTTCCTCCAAAACTAAAGTATTAGCCATGAAATAAAATCGCTTGTATCCCCAGCACCTATCTATTGAAGAAAAAGTGAACAAAGCTCCAAAACAAATAGCTTCATGTTCAGAAGGCAGCAATATATACAAAGAAGGCAAAAGTGATAGCAGAAAAACAGGGGTCAGCAAATAGTCCAGAGAGTTTGAAACTTAGGACTCCAGATCTTGTCTGTCTGTATCTTTATGTCTTTTGTGTAAGCTATTTTTCTGCATTCAAAAATAATTGATTCTTCAGGATACACAAAAAGTCATTCTCAATTGAATTTTCCATTTATGAATCTTTGAAACATCTTCCTCTAAGCAGAAAGGAATGCTTTTGAAACAAACTATTTCAGAAATTACTTAGGCCAGATGGAAACCATTGAGATGTCACGCCATGCCAATCTATTGTCTTTCCCAATTGGTTTTGGTTTGTTAGTGCAGTTGTTGTATAACTTTAAGAAGAAAAAAGAGAACTTTATGGTACATTTTAGTAATGGGTTCTGCTAACGCCCAAAGTGACTTCTGGAAGATCAAATTAGCTTTTGTGATAAATATTGCCATGAAACCAGTAATTAGCTTCTAATGATCACGCATTTTTCATCAGTTGTAAAGCCATAAGCAGATGAAGATTTTGGCTCCTTGGAAAACTCTTTGACACAAATACCTGGGAAAAGAAAAAAAGTCCTTTGTGGTGCCCCAGGTCATAGAAACCTGGCAAGGAAATCACAGGCTTCCCCTCTGGGATGCCCTGCAATTTATACACTAATATTTTTAACTCCCTCCAAAATTGTGACTGTAAGCATTGCAGGCTAAGCTAATGAGTGAAGTCTTTTTTTTCTGACTTAATCCTAAAGAAATGAAAAAGAACTGTTGGGTCTGTAAAACGCTGCATTGACCTTTAAAACAGAAGAAAGCTAAAGCAATAAAGCAGAAATCACTACAAAAGCAAGAGAAGCATGCCAATCCTAATTTAAGTTTTACCTGATAAATTGGGATGCAAAGAAATTCTATGGGGATTTAGTCATTCCACAGATAGCTGGAGGACATGCAATACATTAACCAGTGGCCCCATTGCAACTATATAAACCTGAACTAGATGCTGTCCTAGGACCAGCTACCACCCCTGCAACAGGTGTTAGGAAAGAGAAAGTGGGTTTACCATTGAAAGCACCTTCATGGGTAAGGAGGGATTTTTAGGCAAAGGAAATGAAGATGAGCAAAAGCAAGACTGAAGGACATGTTGCAGAAAGGAATACCAACTGCTGGCAGTGACTTGAGCAGAAAATGGACATAGAATGGCAGGAACTAAGTCAGAACATGAGTTTGTGTAGTGCCCGATTAGCAAAACCAGCTCACCAGCAGGTACTGCAGCATAAAAATGAATGAGAACTTCATAAACAATCTGTGAAGTAATCATTGAGAACAGAGCCAACTCAAGCTTTGCTTTGAAGAAGTAGAATGTTCCAAATGTTTAATAATATCCCACTTGGGGATTTCTTCTGTAACTTTAACATCTCCCTGACACAATTGTTGTTGTTGTTAGGTGCCATTGAGTCAGATCTGACTCAGCGACTCATAAAGTTTTCAATGGTTGATTGATTGTTTTTTGAGATTATTTCACGAGTGGATTGACAGATCCTGCTCTCATTTTTGCAGTGTTAGGGATCGAATTCCGGGTCGTCAGAAAGTGTGGAGTAGTACTCTACCAACTGAGCTGAACCCCTACTGACATAATAGTGTTGGCAATGTGAGGAAGACCATGAAAAAGAAGTCACAGAACCCCAATCACATTTTTCCATCTAAATCCTTCTGCTTTTTCACATATCATTTAGTCTCTCTGAATCTCAGTTTCTTCATGAATTAGACTACAAGTTCTGAATAGAGGCTCTAAACGAGTTTCAGAGGGTTTGTGGATACTCTAAAATGATGCACAGAATCTTGCATGGTGTGCATCTTCCCAGAAGATCCACAGTTAGAAATAAGGGTTCTTGTTGTTGTTAGGTGCCACGGAGTCAGATCAGACTCATAGCAACCCTAAGTACAACAGAACAAAACACTCTTCAGAACTGGGCCAGGTACACAGTCATTTTATATTTGAGCCCATTGTTGCAGGCACTGCGTTTCTTCTCATCTTGAGTTGTGCCACATCAGCAAAAGGAGGTCCCAGGAGCTTTACTCCATTCTCATCATTAAACTCGACTCTAAGGAGGCAACTCTTCCCCAGTCATTTCTTGAATTCCTTCCAGCCTGGGGCGGGGCGGCGGGGGGAGGCACTCATTTCCCAGCACTTTATTTGACAGTGCTTCTCTGCTATTTATAAGGTTTTCAATGGCAAATATTTTCAGGGGTGAGCTGTGAAATCCTTCTCCCTAATCTGTCTGAGTCTAGAAGCTCAGCTGAAATTTGTTCACCACGGGTGGCCCTGCTAAAATACCGGGCATAGCTTTCAGCATCACAGTAACACGCAAGGCCCCCCACACAACAAGATGACACATACATGGGGGTCTAAAGTCTCTATGATCTCAAAAGAAACAAACCACTGAATTAATTGGCTTTAATATCAACTTGAAAATTCTCTACTACTCTGAATCTATGTCTAACATAAGACCATTCTAGAGTGTCTTATTGTTAACTTGTACAAAACTCATAAACTAGTCTTTTTTTTTTAATTGTTGTTGTTAGGTGCCATCGAGTTGGTATCCAACCCATAGCGACCCTCATAGGGTTTTCAATGGCAGACTGTTTCGGGATTGCCTTGGGAGTGGATTGCCAGGCCCTTCTCCCATTTTTGTGGTGCTGGGAATTGAACTCGGGACCTCAGAGACTGCAGCGCAGTGCTCTATCCACTGAGTTAAATCCCAGCCCTTTTTTTTTTAAAACAGTGCCACCAAATCTAAGTGTCTATAGATTCTTTGTGTGGTAATGGCTTTCTAACCCAAGTAACTTGCTGAAGGCCACACAAAGGTAAGGTGACCTTTTAATTTATCATCCTTGCCAAAAACTTTGAGAATAAAAGAAGTCGGTATCTGGATGGGACGTCAAGTCCGCACACTGAAACCAGGGCTATCCTGGGCAAACCCAATTATCTTCCTATTCAGTGAGTAAGCATGACAACTATCTAACCAAATACCAATTTTAGTCAAAACTTGAGTCAGTTCTCCAATTTCAAGGTACTATTTTCATGTCAATGAGGTTTCTATCAATTGTAGTACTGCCCAAGATTGATAATTTTCATGGACTTATTCCTCTATTTTGGAGCATCAAAAAACTAAAGACCCTTATGAGAAGGAAAGCCAATGAGGCAATACTACTTTTGTGTGATCACTCCCAGGGTCCAGTATTCCTTTGTGAGCTGGGAAACTCAGAATTGCTTGTGGAGTTGGAAGTGATTGGCCTCTAGGGAAAAGGATAGAAAGTTATTATTCACAGAAGAAACTCAAAGGGCCAATAAACAAAATAGGAAACACCTTCACTAGTAATCAGGAAAAGGGAAATCAAAGCAATAAGGTGGTATCACTTAAGAGGACTGGTAAAACATACAAATATCGGCAATAGCTAATACCAGAAATGAGAGTGTAGTATTTTAAGTCTACTATATACCTCTGTGGGCTGGGATTTAGCTCAGTTAGTAGAGCGCTGCGCTGCAGTCTCTGAGGTCCCGAGTTCAATTCCTAGCACTGCAAAAATGGGACAAGGGCCTGGCAATCCATTCCCAAGGCAATCCCGAAACAGCCATTGAAAACCCTATGAGGGTCACTATGAGTCAGATACTGACTCGATGGCACCTAACAACAACAACAACATATACCTTTGTATTTCTAAAATCATTCTATCCATTCATTCTCTAACTTGGACAATGTAAGTTAAAGAACAAATACAACAAAATATAAAAGAGGACCATAGGAAAGCTAATGAGAAAATAAAGGAAGTAGTAGGAAAGAACAGAGAGAAGGGGATCAGAGTAATAGAATGGAGTCTTTGAAAGAACATAGAGAGGAATTACCAGTGGCAGAGTCATCATAGAACCTTTAAAAACTTGGATATATTAACTCCAGTTTTAAGTGTTTCCATGTCTCTGATACAAAGCCCTCTCCTTTACCCTAAAACTTAAAGCCTGCCACTCAAGAAGGCCTGTGGAGTTCTTAGAAAAATGGGAAGTAGAGGTGAGACCCAAGCCCCAGATTGGAGAAATGGTAGTGTAAAGAATTCAATGAGCTACTCAGCCTTCTGTCTTTGTGACAAAATGTGTGAGAAAATCAGCTTATAAAGAGGAAAGGTTTTTTTTGTTTTGTTTTGTTTTGTTTGTAGGTTGGTTTTTTTTTTTTTTTTTTTTTTTGGCTCACCATTTAGGAGTTTTCAGTCTGTGATCACTCGACCCTGTGGCCTTTTAGTCTGTGGTGAGACAGGACCTCATGGGGTAGGGGTGTGGAATGCATGGTAGAGGAGGCTGTTCATCTCATGACAGCCAGGAAACAGAGAGAGAAAGAAAGAGAGCCAGGGACCAGGATCCCCAAATCCCTTTCATGGGCATGCCCCAAATGGCCTAACTTCCTCCAATCTCTTAAAGTTTTCACTACCTCCCAATGGTGCCCAGACTGCTGACCAAATCTTCAAGACATGGGCCTTTGGGAGACATTCTAGATCCAAACTATAGTACTCAGGAAGGGCAGTAGCTCAGAGTCAGTCCAACCATAGAACCCCAAACTCCCAGAAATTTACAAAGTCTTAAGGAAAACGTTGCAATTCCCATAGAATGTGGGAGAGGGAATTGGTGGCAATTTTAGCTACATTTCAAAAATCCAAATGACCCCAGTTGATAAGAGAATGACAAATAGTTATATAAGAACTTGAGTATCCTCTGTTCCACTTTTGGCCCAGGAGATCGTCTCTATCACATGATTTTGTTCATTTATTGTTTAATTTATTATTAAAATTAAAATTAAAATTCTGTTTTAATTCTCAGGGGGCAATCTTATTTCCAAGTCCTGGGGCTATACCTTCCAATTATCCCCATGAACCCACCATAAGTAGGACGTGCAAACATTTGCCGTAATCAATAGCTTTTGTGCTCTGCTGCCTGGAAGACCAAAATCTTTGGTGCATCAAGAAGATCATTTAAGACAATGACCCCATTGGTACAATCAGTTATTCCTTGGATCTTGAAACATTGCTGATGGATACAATAGCCTAGTGTATCTCACAGGAAGGACTTGGTTATGCACTTCAAAATAGTAATTTGGTGTATTTCTAAGTTGATATGTAATGAAATTATGTAAAGACTTGTTGTTGTTGTTGGGATTTAGCTCAGTTGGTAGAGTGCTGCGCTGCAGTCTCTGAGGTCCCGAGTTCAATTCCCAGTACCACAAAAATGGGAGAAGGACCTGGCAATCCACTCTCAAGGCAATCCTGAAACAGTCTGCCATTGAAAACCCTATGAGGGTCGCTATGAGTCAGATACCGACTCGATGACACCTAACAACAACAACAACAATGTAATGAAATTACATTGCAGGTGTCATGTGGGATACTAGGGACACCCAAAAAATGCAGCATTGTGACTGCTGTCAAGCAGCTAGCAATCCATATTGGGGGAGGCAACACACAGCCCAGTCAGGGCAATCCAGCACAGAGGATGCTCCGAGACCTCACTTGAACACAATGAAGGGTGGTGGGTCTTAAGCTGGGCCACCTCATCCCCTTTGTGTAGAGTGCTCTGCACTGGTCCTGGACACCCTGCTCCTCTCTCCAATCTTTATTGACCTTTACACAGTGTATCACCCAGGCTCACGTGCCCTCTCTATATCACGGCTGGGTGCTTAAGGAGGCACATTCAGAAGACTGTAGAGCAGGAAGAGGGAAAGGTCCAGCTGTTTCTTCTCTCCTCCCTCCTTCCATTGATACAACTCCGGCAGGGTGAATGCTTCCCTCTCCTGGACTTCTTCTCCACACTGCAAGCTGTCTCTGGGGTTCAAGACATGCCATGTCTCCTCCTTGTACCTTCACACACAGAGGTGGGCAGGGCTTTTCCATCTCTCCTGGGTATCTCAGCATCTCTTGTTGGTTCTCGCAACCTGTTCATACCTTTCAGAACCTACACTAATGTCTCTTCAGGGGAACTTCTGAGTAGAGATTCTGACAGATTCTGATGGATACATATTGAAATAAGGTTGATTTCTCACCTATGCATATGTCCATTATGGGTTCTCAGGTGGCTATGTTCAGGGCCTAAGGCCTGTAGATGCTTCAACATCTCAACAAAAAGGAACAGAAATGGAGGGTCTGTGTAACACATTATCATTTCTTCTCACAATCCACTGGCCACTAGAAGTCATGTTTCTGGCCTCACTCAATTACAGGACATTGGGAAATGGGGAGAAACACATGGATATTTATTGTTATTGTTAGATGCAATGGAGTCAGGTCCAGCTCATAGCAACCTCATGTACAACAGTACAAAACTCTACTCAACACTGTGCTATGCCTGACACTATTGTCAGTGCTTCTCTGTTACTCATAGGGTTTTCGATGGTGATTGTTTTGGGAGTAGATTGCCAGGTCCTTCTCCCTAGCCTACAGTACCTGGTATTCCCAGGGGGTCTCCCATCCAAGGACTAACCAGGACCAACCCTCTTAGCTTCTGAAATCAGGCAGGATTGGATGTTAGGGTGCAATGGCTGCAAACTATGTGGATATTTGGTGAGCAAAAAATATCCTTTTCCCAATCCCCATGACCTGAAAGAACATGTGGTCAGTTCTACTTGGGGCAGGGAGCGATAGTGATTAAAGCAAGTCTTCAAGAATTTGGAGAAACAGAGTCCAGAAATCTCCATGACTTGTTCGTGTTCTTAAGCACGGTTTCCATGTATTTACAAAAGATATAACTACAGCTGCAATGTGCCCATAACTGGTGATGATCGTGTCTACAAAACCATTTTCCAGAGCTGTGGCTTATGTGGATTTTGAATTCTTGAAGATGATACTAGGAGCTTGTTTAATATTGCTAGGAAGCTTTACACTTCAAAAATAAACATCCCTAACTTCATAATTTTGCCTGGGAATAGCCCTGATTATAGCCTTACAGTTATTATTCTCACGAACCACTACAACTCTTTAGGGGGTGATAATCATGGGTAGAGACAGGTACAGTAGGCCTGAGATGATTTTATGTAATGGAGAAACTATCCCCATAGACTCATATGTTCTCTCTACCCCCAAAGAGGCACAAAAACGGAAAGAACCAACTTTTTACTCTGTTTTCTCAAAAACAAGGGTTCTTAGTTCGGCATAACAATTATGAGATCTCAGATATTTATTCAATTATTCAGCAAATATTTATTGAGCTCCTGTTTTGCATCAAATGCCAGGCAAAGATTTAGATACTGACAATACTGCAGTACACAAGCAGACCCAGCCCTCCCCTCTGTGCCCTCCTTGGGAAAACAGGTATCAAATAACAAATCACAAGAAATGCTACAAGAAGAAATGCAGAGTGGGATGAGAAAGGAAGGAGGGCCTTCTCAAGATCAGGGGGTCAGGAAGATTGGCAGAATGGGACATTTAGCTGACTTCTTCCTGGAGTAACCTTGGTTTTGCAGAGAAGCCAGGAAGGGGCAGGATGGGTAGGAATTGGGATAATATTATTGTTCCAGATATTTCACATGTAGAAAAACATGTGCCTACATGATGTAAAGTCTAAGCCCTATTAGGTAATTATCAAAGTTTCCTAAAGTGGAAAAACAAATTCTAGCAATTTCATAAATAAAGCCTAGACCTCCTAGCTAACATGGGAAGAGCCCCTGCTTAAACTGCATTTGTCCACGTCCATGAGGCCAGATCTAGGCATGGTGGACTGGCTGGTAGGGCATCCCATGGGGAACTGAGTTGCCAACTCATCAGCCTTCTGAAAAGACTTCAATGATGGAAGGGGGAGTAGACAGACAAATTGTTTTGATTTTCTTCCTGATAGTAAATCTTCTGGCACTGGAAGTGAGAGATGAGCGATAAGAACTTAGAGAAAAGAGGAGACTATAAAAAAAAAAAACCTATAATTTTTATTTTTACCCAAAATACTTCTACCTCAAGGCCCTACAGAACCACATATGGCAAAGCATTGAAGAAAAAGGAAGAAAGGTCTTCTGCCTTCTGAAGTGGGAGAGGGCACAGCACACCCCAGCATCACAAGGGCCTGACATGGTGGCCTTGGCAGAGCCCCTCTGCACCAGGCTCACATCAGGGCAACTCCCCTGTCTCCAAAGTCATCACCATGTCAGGTTCACAGCTCCGGGCAGGTAGCAGACATCACTGAAGGTAAGAAAACTCATAGAAAACCACCTGGCACCTGAAGAAAGTAGTTTTACATGAGCACAACAGTGATACCTTTTTAGGACTCCCCAAAATAATTTAGAGGGACTTTGTGAGGCATTGGATAACCTGCAATAGTAAGGGAGGTGAATACCAGCAAAACACAGGGAATTAGACCCTAAGAAAATCAATGTTAATTTCTGTGGTGACCTCACAAAGCACCTCTGATCAGAATTATGAAGTGATGGGGTTTGCTTATTCAGATACCGATTAAACAGGGTGACTAAACTTAGCAATAATTTATGATATATTTCAAAGTAGGTCCAAGAGAAGATTTTTGAAAGTTCCCAACATCACAAAAGGATAAATGTTTGATGTGATCAACGTGCTAATTATTTGATCATCACACAATGTGTATATGTATCAAAATATCACATTGTATTTCTATACATATTTTCAATTATTACATGTCAATTTAAAATGTTTTTACAAAGGACAAATTGGTAAGTAAAATATTTCAAATCAGTTTTTGGAGGTTATTGAGAAATTTTCTACTCTGGAAGGCAGAGAAAGCCAACAAACAGAGAAAAATCATTCAAGGATCTAAAAATGAAGAAAGAGAGAGACAGAGACAGAGAGAGAGCCAGGAGCTGTGGAGGTAAACATCAGAAAAATCAGACACTTGAATTTAAGAGAAGTCAAAAATAAAGACAGTGATCTTTAGGAGACCCATTTTTAACCAGCTTGTGAGCCTAGCAGAAAGACCAAACCTGGGGAAAAAAGGCTGAAAGACAAAGGAATCAGGAGCTGGATGCTCTTCAAGCAAACAGACCTGCAGGCACCGGGACAAGCCATCCCAAGGTGTGAGGGGACCAGCAGACAGCAAGATGCCAAGTTGGCTGCACACGGATCCCTGCAGAGACCTCACAGGCAAATGGGGCCAGATTGCTACAGGAAGAGCTTAAAGATATAGCACGATTATATGGGGACAAGAAAGACAGAGAGATTAAAACAAAAACAAAAACAAAAACAACTTTCCCAGAAATACACACACACACACACACACACACACACACACACACACACACACACACACACACACACACACACACAAATAGCTTCCCCTAAAAAGCTCAGGTGAGACTTGGAGGTAGCCTGAGCCTGAGGCAGCATGAGAGTCTGAACCCCATTCTCAGAAGTAAAGTGAAATTTGCTACTCTGAAGAGCACTGGCTGTCTGCATGGGGACAGACACCAACTGGTCCCTGGGCATAAGCTCACTGTCTTTCTGAGTGTCAGGGTTTTTTTGTTGTTGTTGCTGTTGTTGCTGTTTTGTTTTTTGTGGTACTGGGAGTTGAACCTTGAGCCTCATGCTTGCATGCTTTGCAAGTGCTGTACCACTGAGCTGCATCCCCAGCCCATTTTTTTATTTTTTGAGACAGGGTCTCACTAAATTATGCAGACTGCCTCTGGTCTCAAACTTGCAATCCTCCTGCCTCTGCCTCCTGAATCGCTGGGATTACAGGCGTGCGCCACCACGCCCAGCAGTGTCAGGGTTCTTGACTGAAAGCAACAGAAACCAATCTGACCAAGTAAAGCACAAAGTTTTGTTTTTAAGATATCAGGTTAGTTCATAGACACAGTGGGGCACTCGGAGACCAGATCCCAACACAGAACTTGTCCCTACAGAAAAGCGCCAGCTGCTGCCACCAAACCAAGGTGCTGTAGCAAGTACCATCAAGGTTCTCCAGCTGCTGGCACAGTGGCCCCAGGAATCCCAACATCCTGCAACTAGGGAAAGGGTGACTCAAGGACCCCGGGGTGCCAGAGTGGGCAGGGTTCATGTCCTCGAAGGAAAACGGTGAGAGCTAGCTGTTAGTGTGCTCAACTTCAATTGCAGGAGGCAGCCCTGCACCTCATGAGGATCTGGAATCCCTGAACAGAGGACAGGCCAAGAAGAGTGACAAGCGTCCCACTGGAGTGACACGCGGCCTCCTCTGTGACAGGAAAGGTCACATCAATCTTGTCATTTGCCGTCATGGCTCAGCCCTGCACACCTCCTCCCACCTATCCACCTCCTGGTCCTCAGCGCTTTTCTTAAGCATCACGCAGTTTGGAGTGAGGCCTTGGTGGCAGCTGAGCAATTCTCCCTCTGTTGCCAGGAGAAGGTGGGGGAGGGCGAGGGAGGGAGAGAGGCAGGGAAGCTGTCTCTCCTCTGTGCCCAAGAGGGCCTGTGGCTTCTGCCCTCCCTAGCTTGAAGGGGAGGAAACAGGCTCCGTGAACATTCCCCAAAGTACAACTGTCCATCTGTTACACTTGGATGTAATGGGGGTGTTCTTTCTTTCTTTCTTTCTTTTTTTATTTTTTTGCTTTAATCATTTTGCTACATTTTACTGGTAGCTTCCATGCTGTTTAAGCAGGTAATCATCTAGTCCTTAAAAACCCTGGCACGATTTATGAGAGAGTCTGCTTGGCTTTCTAATGAGTGATCATAATAGCTGTACTTGCTGGTGGCTCCTTTTTTCATTTTAGATTTATCAAGGTCTGATTTAATTGCCATAAACAAGGAAAAACAAGATCAAATTAACAGATGAAATCATAGGGTTGGAAGATGATACATATTAATGAGCTTTTACTTTTGTGATCTGGCTAATAATGACCCCAGACCTTGATAAAATTAGACGGAAGGGAAACAAACATATCAGGGCGCTGCAGTGGTTGAACGCTTCTAGGCTGGGAAGCCACCAAATCCAAAGAGAAGCTTCCTCACCCGGGGTGGTCAGGAGTGGGAACGAGGTCTGCGGACCAAGGTCCTCCCTCACCCTTTCGTTTGCACCTCTGTTGCATTAGGGCGAGGCGTGCCTGCCAGTCCTGTTAGAGGAGGGCAGTGCCAGGTCCCCAGCCCCGCAGACACCCCAGCAGCCCCTCTGGCGGTGCTCCGGTCGGAGAAATCAGACACAATATAAGATCCTCCTAGGTGGAGTCCCCTTCAGTCCTTTTTAACAGGCTTGAAGTATTTTACACCCGTAGAAAAACCACCTTTGAATTAGTGGTTTTGTTCTCTGAATTGTGCTTTGTATTTGCTCTAATCAAATTCCCTCTCACCCAGATAAGCATTAAATGTGGATCACATCGTGTGCAGACACTTGCAACTCCCTGCCTGCTCTTCTCGGGGAGGAGAACTCTTTGTTATGGAAATGTTTCTCCGGAGCGAGAGCCGACTCTGGGAGGCCGCGGGCCGGCCCCAGAGCACCCTTTCCGCCCCTGGTTGCGGGCTTCACGAAGGCGCGCCACGCCAGCGACGGGTTTTATTTGGGGTGAGAGTTTTACTTCTGCAGAAACACATCGTCGGCTTTTAAACAAGCACCAAGGCAGTAGTCCTGGGAGGGGCTGAGGACGCCGGCTTGGAGTCAGACCAACAGGCTCGCACCCCGGGCCCATCCGCCCCTGCTGGGTGACCCCAGGCCACTCATTTAACCTGCTAAGCCTCACTTTCTCCTTCGGTACAATGGCGGTAATAAAAAATGCCCACCCCCAGGGTGGTTGACAACTCAATGAGACAATGTACTTCAGGGCACAAAACAGTTCCTAATGGTAACTACTTAAAAGCTGTTACTTTACTACATAGGTTTGTTCCCTATTTTACTATTAAATTCCTAAGGAGGGGGGAAGAAAACATTCTTAAAACAAGTTACATTCTCTTTGTTGACTTAGAGCAAAGGTTCTTGAGGGAGGTCTTCAGACCAGCCTTGTAAACATCTTGTTAGATAACTTAGAAAAACAAAGTCTCCAGCCCCAGTGCAGGACCCTCCATTGCAAACAGGGTGTGAGGCCCAGCAACCTGCATCTTAGCCAGCCAGCCAGGCCTGGGATGCATGCTCAAATCTGAGGACCACTAGCATGGAAGACTGTGGTGTGAGAAACCTCACAGGAAATGTTGTCTATAAATTCCACCTCCTCAAATCTCTGCTTTTAATTTGCCAGCTATTTGTATTTATGAAGTTGGCATTTTCAAAAAGTGACTTCAACTCCTAACTGGCTTATAATGAAAGAGATACAAAACCTAGCAAGCATAACAATGAAATAAGCCACAGGCTGCTTGCTCTACCCAGAGTTTATGCAAAAGTAAGTGAGAGAGAGAGAGAGAGAGAGAGAGAGAGAGAGAGAGAGAGAGAGAGAAACTTCCTGTTTACCCTAGGCACCTGAGAAAGAATCATTGGATCACATTCCAGTAGAAGGAATCTAGACAAATCAAAAAGTCAGGAAGCTATCTAACCATGCATGACTCTGTCAAGACTGTGGTCAGACAACAGAGGAAAACCTATGGAAAATTTAAAGATTTTTATTCCAAATGTTGTAGGTACTACTAATGATAAACAGGGGGGAAATTGCAACCTATTTTTAAATGATAAAGCCACACTTTCACATTCTAAGCCTTTTGTAGATTTATCTGCACAAAGATGGGTCTTTTAAGTGGATCAAATTGACCAAGGAGGACCTCAAAATGCAAAATTTTATTTTTCCTATGTGTTCTTATAATGTCTGCAGGTTCTACAGAGGAAGATTTGCTGTGTGTGGAACCAGCAGTTTGCCTTAAGCTATGATTTTGTTCTCAATGTTTTCTGCCTATGAGTCTTTTGTTTTAAAAGTTGTTATTGTTGCAGTTAATATAATAAATGAATATTTATCTTAACAATTAGACAAAACTGATACTTTATTCTCTTCCCAGAAAGTGCCATGGAGCCTGAGGCTGCCTGTACCACTCTGGGGCTAGCTGCAGATTTTACATCTTGAATTACTTGTACCCAACACTTACAGCAAAAGTTCCTTTCAGGAAGGTTTGGCAACAATTATATTCCCTCACCAGGGTCTGACATCTGTCAATTCTATTATGCCATATAAGCTGTGACTGCTTTACAGAGGCAAATTTTGGCTAGAGGAACAGGTCCCATGACTGCATGGTAATGTGTCTTGTATTTAAAATCCTTTAAAGATTAGAATTTCTCTGGATTGCAGAACAATGTGCATAAAAACTAGATAAGGTTTATGTAAAAGTCATTCTCCCTTCCATCTTGATATTAGCTGAAAACATTTTGTTTTCCTGGTGATTTTAGTTTGTAACAGGACTGTTTTAGCTTAACTTAGAATTTGTTTTTAATTTCATTTTTTAATATTACAACTATGTTAACATAATTAGGGTTGACATACATTTGAATAGGTAAATTAGTACATGATGAGGCTTTTATTAGTTTGGAAATTCTGATCATTGTAGCTTCAGTAGTCATTTTCTAAAAAGTGGCCATGATGGCCTAGCCACTAGTCATATAGTAGATATGTTCCCTTTGGTCCCTAACACCCTGGGGGATGAGAATTGGGTTTAAGAAGACACAAAGAATACGTCACTGCAGCCCAATTAGGGCCATACTAGGGACCCAGTAAGTGAATAGCAGCCTAACTCAAGGAAATTTTATGACAAGTGATGAATCATTAACAGTAAACACAAGTATACAAGATAGGGCTGCGCAAGTGACTTGGGGGTCAGAGGCATGAGGATCACAAGTTTGAGGCCAGTGGCAGCCTGTGTAAATTAGTGAGACCCTGTCTCAGATAAAAAATAAAAAACATGCTGGGAGTGTAGCTCAGAGATAGAGTGCTTGCAAAGTACACACAAAGTCCTGGGTTTAGCCCACTGGTACTATGAAAGAAAGAAAAGGGAAGGAAGGAAGGAAGGAAGGAAGGAGGGAAGGAAAAAGAAGGAAGGGAAGGGAAGGGATGAGAGGGAGGGAGGGAAAGAGACAAGGTAGGACTATAGATTATGCATTTATACAGGGCTGCTTTAAGGAGAGAGAAAAATATAAATCCTCTAACAGTTTCCCCTCCTATCCCTCTTTGAGTTTTTCTTTCCTTTGTGAGATTTGTTGTTGTTGTTAGGTGTCATCAAATCCAGTGTGACTCATAGCAACCCTATGTACAAGATATGAAACACTCCCCAACACTGTGCCATGCCCAGTGCTATTGTCAGTGCTTCTCCGCTATTCATAGGGCTTTTAATGACTGTTTGGGGAATAGGCTTCCAGGTCCTTCTCCTAAGGCTACAGCCCCTGGTATTCTTAGGTGGTCTCCCATCCAAGGACTAACCAGCCCCAACCCTGCTTAGCTTCCGAGATCAGATGAGAATGGTTACCAGGGTGGTACAGCTGCAGGCTTGTTAGATTTAAGAAGCAGAAAAACAGCATGGTTAAGGATGCGGGTTGTAGAGTCATATAGACTGAGTCTAAATCTTGGTTCATTCTGTCACTTAGTGGTTGTGCTTCTTTGGGCAAGTTACTTATCTCTTCTAGGGTTCCCTGTGTCATCAGAACATTTGAGATGAGAACAATACTTACCCCAAGTAAGAATTAAATAAGTAATAATTAGACACAGAGTGAGCACTCTATATTATTATTCTTATTCTGTAAAGTCCTGTTTCACTTAAGTTGTGAATGAAAGTAAGCAGAATGTGCCATGAAGACAAGCAAGCAAGGGAGGCAGGGACAGCTTCCTGGTGCTGAGCATAGAATTGCTGGTTGTTGCTTTGTTCTTCATCTTTTCCAGTGTCCTTGTATGGTTTTCTGAGTTGCCTCCCATCCTCCCTCCCCGCCCCCCCTTTCCTATATTGCAATGGTTATAGTAAGCAGGAGCCTGCAGCCTTAGCCCTGTGGAATCTGATCCCATCAGATCTCAGAAGCTAAGCAGGGTCAGGCCTGGTTAGTACCTGGATGGGAGACCACCTGGGAACACCAGGTGCTGTAGGCTTGGGAGAAGGACCTGGCAACCCCCTCCCAAAAATCAATCTGCCATTGAAAACCCGATGAACAGCAGAGAAGCACTGACAATAGTGTTTCCCCTGTTGTACAGAGGGTCGCTATGAGTCGGATACCGACTCGACGGCACCTAACAACAACAACAACGTAGTAAGCAGAATAACAATTCCCCAAAGAGGTCCGTATCCCAATCCCCTGCATCTGTGACTATGTTAGTTACCTTCTATGGCAATAAGTAAGCACTTTGCAGATGGAATTAAGCTAAGGATTCTGAGATGAGTGATTACCATGTGATCTGGTGGACCAATGAAATCACAAGGATTTCTATAAAAGGTAAACATGAAGGGCAGTGTCAGGGAAGAACAGGTGGCACTAAAAGCAGTTAGAGATGCTACATTACTGGCTTTGAAGATGGAGAAAGGGGCCATGTGCCAGAGAATGCAGGCAGCCTGCAGAAGCTAAAAGAGGCAGGGAAATGGATTTTCCCCTAGAACCTCCGCAAAGGAACACAGCCTTATCCAAATGAAACGCATTTCAGAGTTTTGACCTCCAGAATTGTAAGGTAGTAAGGTTGTGTTTTCAGCCACCAAGGCTGTAGGTAATTTGTTATAGCAGTAATAGGGAAGACTATAGCCTGCTCATTTTGGCCTTCAATGAATAATGCAGCAAAAGTGAATTTTTACTTAAAAGTGAACATGACTCACTCGAGAGAAATAATCGTGTTTTAGAGAAAAGAATTGCCTAGGATTCATTTTAAAGATGATGGGGTTGGTGAGGAGGGTCTGATTGAATATGGGTTTTTATATCATTTTCATTGAGTAGACAGTGATGTTCAAGGGAGGAAATTACTTGAATATAGTCATCCCCTATCTATTACACAGCCTTCACACAAACATGTCAGAATGTGCTGAAAAATTCCAACAGGACCAGCTGAAGAAAATCATGTTGACCTCAGGCTATACCTCAATTCCCAAGGGTGGCAGTCACAATGCACCTGCTCAGTTATTTTATGTTAGAGCTCAGCCTTGCTCTGAGGACCCCTTGCCTCATTTTGAGCACATCTTTGCTCTTCTGTCTGAATCAGAGTCACCTGACTGTCACATGTTTTCATTATTTAACTATACTTTTCATTTTAAGTTTTACCTTCACACGGAAAAAAAAGTTTTTTTCAATCCAGGTCCTTTAGACTATATCTAAAGAGCATACCAAGTTGATGACATGGAAATGAAACTCAGAGGTAATAGAATGAATCCCAAGTAACTGATCAGATTTACTTCTTATGAAGAAGAAAAAAAATTCACAAAACCACAAGGTTAATGATCAATATGCTCTGTTAGAAACAATCAAAAACTACCAATTTGTATCCCATAAAATAAATTTTAAAGGTTATAAATTATCCAATAAATTAATAAAAACAGTCTAAAATAGTAAATAAATAATCCCATCTACAGAGCATCCAGCACCCAGTGGACCCTCAATCCAAATAGGTTGGCTTTTTGTTAAATCCCTTCAAAATGAAGTAACTCACAACTTTGACAAAATAAGCACATGTCCGCTAAATAGTATCAAAGGGTCTGGTATGTTACACCCATTTACTTAGCAAACACATGTTAAGTTTCCCTTATCTGAAATGCTTGGGGCTAGAAGTGGTTCAGAATTTTTTTGAATTTTGGAATATTTATGCATAGATAATGAGATACCTTTGGAATGAGACCCAATGAAATTCATCTATATTTCATGTTGTTGTTGTTGTTATTGTTAGGTGCCGTCGAGTCGGTATCCAACTCATAGCGACCCT